>BMAO01000861.1:0-283483 GCA_019973975.1 Trichonephila clavata
ACAGAAAGTATGGCATTTCTCACGAAAGGAAAAAAAGAGGATTTGAGAAAGTTGGCTTGGGAAATGGGACTCTCTGTGGGTGAAGATTTACGAATTTTAGACATAAAACATTTGATTGTAATTCTGAAAAATACGAAGAAGCTTCTATAAAAAATTTATTTACGAATATAATTGAGGAACGGCTCGAAAAAATTAAAACCGACGAACAAGCAGCAGAACAAGAAAGAAAGAAAGCCGAACAGTGGAAGAAGAAGAAAGAAAGAAAGCTGAACAGGCAGCTGACTTGGAAAGAAGAAAGGCTGAAATGGATTTTGAGTTGCAGAAATTGAAACTGCAACTTGAAGCCAAAATGAGTGGAGTTCCGCAAAGTAACGACACTGATATCTCGGAGCAGCCTAAATTAGAATTGAAGAATCTAATTCCCAGATTTAACTCGAAAGAAGACGACATGGCTATATTTCTCAAACTATTTGAGAGACAATTAAAATTTTTAAAAGTACCTGATAACCAATGGGTTGCATATTTAATTGGAGCCTTGCCAAGTGACTTAGCCACACTCATCGCTAGGGAATCCGAAGAAGAAGCGCAAGACTATACGCATGTCAAAGAAATGCTTTTGAAGAGATTCAAACTCTCCGCGGAAAATTTAGACAACTTTTCCGGCAACACAAGAAAGTTCAAGAGAACACATGGAGAGATTACTTTTTGAAATAAAAGTTATTTCGAAGGATGGTTGAACGAATTGAAAATTGTCAACTTTCAACAGTTAAAAGACCTAATCATATCTGACCAAATTAAAAGACATGTACCTCCTGAAACAAGAGAACACTTCATGCATGAGTGGTCAGAATGGGTGTCACCTTCAGACTTAGCTGACAGATTGGATGCTTATTTCCTCATTCGAAATACTACTTCAATAAAAAAGACTGTCAACTCAAAAGAAAATTCTTCTAAACCTTACGCTCCAAAAAGAAATTCATATGATAGTAGATTTGATAAAACCAACCAAGCCGGTCCTACTTCATCTTTCAATAGAGGTGATAAACTGAAAACTGATGACAGATCAGATAGGCCATCTGTATCTGTTATGGTTGTGGTAAGCCAGGGTTACAAAACCCAGATGTCCAAATTGCAAACCAGCAGTGAATAAGGACTCAGCAACTTTTGGCAACATCAGTTTGCATTCATGCTCTTTAACTCCAAATCAAAGTGCGGTGCTGAAGTTAGCTGTAAATGGCATATGGGGCACTGCATGCGCCGATAGTGGAGCCAGTCATTCAATTGCTGGCGAACCCTTGTATCTCCTTTTACAAAAAGAAGGAGCCAATTTCCAAAAGACTCAAATCACTATGTCCCTCGCTGACGGCCATAAGTCCGAGGTGGAAGTCTACACAACCAGTGTAGTTATCAGACTTGAAGAACGTGTAATCCGTACACAATTAATAATTTTGCCTTATGCTAAAGGAAACAGAACACTTTTGGGAATGGACTTTTTACAGAAAGCTGGCATTGTTTTAAACCTGAAACATCGCAACTGGTTCTTTAGTGACTCACCCATCGAACCTACGATTTTGTTAAAGAAGCAATTATTCAAGAAGTCCAAAGCAGACCTAACCTTGAGGAAAATACATGCTTACTGCGTGATGATGAAGGTAAATGTCTAACGCTTGACCAGAAAATGAACTGGGAACATTGCTAAAAAAGTACGAAACTGTGTTTGAACCAGGGGGAGAGCCCACTCCTTTTATGGAACACCGTATCAACACCGGAAATAGCCCTCCTGTTTCGGTGCCTCCGTATAGATTACCTCCAGCAAAGAAAGAAGTTCTTAAGCAGGAACTTGATAAACTTTTGGAACAGAACATCATAGAAGAGTGTGAATCTCCGTATGCAGCCCTGTAGTGCTCGTTCCAAAACCGAACGGGAAAATTCGGCTTTGTATCGATTATAGAGGCCTCAATGCTACGACAGTGGCCGACTCTTATCCGTTACCTAGAATGGATGACCTGCTTCACGAAGCGAAGCACACACCTTTTATGACAACTATAGATTTACAATCAGGTTACCACCAGGTGAATGTTTGTGTTTCTGACAGGGACAAAACAGCATTTGTTTGTCCATTTGGAACTTTTCGCTACCTTCGAATGCCTTTTGGTTTGAAAACGGCCCCAGCCACATTTCAGAGACTTATTGACAAATTTCGCAGTGGCCTAAGTGACATTCTTATACTTTCTTATCTTGATGACATCATAATCCTGTCCGAAACCTTCGAAAAACATCTTACTGACCTCAAAGCTGTATTTGAGAGACTTTTACTATTCAAACTACATGCAAATCGTAGTAAATGTAATTTTGCTTGTGATAGGGTAAAATACCTTGGACACTACATCACAAGTTCAGGCGTGGAAGTAGATCCTGAAAAAACTTCTGCTATCAGAAAGATGCTTCCTCCCAAGAATGTAAAGCAAGTGCAGTCATTCCTTCAAACTGTTCGTGGTTCAGACGATTCATACCTAATTTTTCAGAAGTAGCCAGACCTCTCAGCAACCTTACAAAGAAGAATAGAATCTGGTCTTGGGGAGAAGAAGAAGAAAAGTCTTTTCAAACTTTGAAACAACTTCTAACAAGTCCTCCTGTTTTGAAACAAAGTGATGCCACGAAACCCTACATTCTTCGCACTGATGCTAGTAATCATGCCATAGGAGCTGTCCTCTTGCAAGGTAAAGGCGAAGAAGAGCATCCTATAGAGTATGCAAGTCGGTTGTTAACTGCTGCTGAGAAAAATTACTCAACCACCGAACGAGAAGCTCTCGCCGTGGTTTGGGCACTTAACAAATTTCGAGGTTACATTGAGGGCCAAGAAATTACCGTTGCATCCGATCACCAACCCCTAAAATGGCTTCTCACCTTAAAATCGCCTTCAGGTAGACTAGCAAGGTGGGCTCTGCAACTCCAATCATACAACCTGAAAATGGAATACATTCCAGGAAAAGCAAATGTCATAGCTGACTTATTATCCCGTCCCGTATGTGGACACAAGGAAGAGTTCTGTGAAGTGTGTAGCGTGACTATCGACATGCCTAGTCGTAGCCCTGCAGACATACGAGCGGAACAACTGAAAGATGAAAACTACGCCAATTGGACGAGACGTGGATACATAATGAATCAAGGACTTTTATATCGGTACTCTCCTGACTCCGAATCAGAAGAAGCCCAGCTAGTGATCCCTCTCATGAGTGGAAAAATATTCTTCAAGAATACCACGACTCCCAACTGCTGGACACTATGGAGTTGATGGTACGTACCATCGAATCTCTCAGAGATATTATTTCACTGGAATGAGAAAATACATTCAGGAATATATCAAAATTGCAATGAGTGCAACAGGTTCAAGCCATCAAATCAGAAACCATCTGGTTTGTTACAGACTCCAGTGTACGGTCAACGTTTTGAAACTATCGCCATAGACTTGTTTGGTCCATTACCAGAAACCTCTGACGGTAAAAAGTGGATTCTAATTGTTGAGGATTACGCAACAAAGTGGGTCGAGCTCTTTGCACTGCCCAATGCTACAGCAAAAGAATGTGCTGTCACTCTTCTAGAAGAAGTCTTCTTGCGATATGGCCTACCCAGGCGTATTCTCAGCGACAACGGAGCACAGTTTGTCAGTGCAGTCATGCAGCAAGTGTGTTATCTGCTGGATATAAAACAAGTGTTCACTCCAGTTTACCATCCGCAAGCCAATCCAGTGGAAAGGAAAAATAGAGATTTAAAGCCTCGACTTGCAATCTTAGTTGGAGATGATCACACACAATGGGCCGATAAACTCCCATCTATTCGCTTTGCAATGAATACCCATAAAAGCGAAACCACCAATCAAACTGCAGCTTTTCTTCAGTTCGGTCGAGAACTTCGGACCACTGATGACATAAACCATGACATCAGAAGTGTGATCCAGAATGATAACTTTGTATCGGAGATTACTCCATATCTAAAAGGATTCGCCACCCTGACGAAACAAATAAAGGAACGTGTGGAATCGAAACAAGATTATCGTAAGAAATACGCAGACAAAAGTCGTATGCCAAGCCATAAATTCAACATAGGTGATAGTATTTGGGTTAACAAACATCCTTTGAGCAGTTCTGCCGACAACGAACGTCAAAGTTTATGCCACGCAGAGATGGTCCCTATGTTATTCTGAGCCAACGATCTCCAACCACATTTGAAGTGGCAAATCCTGAAGATCCCGATGTTCCTATTGGAGTCTATCACACCTCAGCTTTACGTCCTCATCAAGATCCATCATCTAAGCCTCTAAATCCTCTTCGTAAAAGAGGCAGGCCAAGAAAGACAATTCCTGGACCTTCGCCGAGGCGGCGTCAGGGCCAGAGGGGAGACTGTAACAGTTCCCATAACTTTGACTGAACTGCTAGCGCCACCTGCGGCGCCGCGTGAACTTTATAACTTTATTAGTTAGTACTATGTAGTTCGTAGCCAATACAACATGTAGTAGTTCTTCCTCTTTTTCATGTGTGCTCGCCTGTCAATTAAGTGTTAAGTGTATTTTGTGTACTTTCCTGTGATGTCTTCTCAGCTGTGTGAACCCTAAAAATAAAGGTTTTCTAATAAACCTAAACGAGATGTGACATTATTATTGCAAAACCACCCCATGCATAATCATTTAGCGATGGGGAAACGTCACATACTCAAATAATTACAAGCCTTTTAGATTAAAATGCTCAAAATCTCTTTTATCTCACAAAATAATCATTAACTTTTGGTAAGTATAAGAATGAATAATAATAACAAAGTTTTACTCATTTTTTAATAAACCTTTCTATTTCTTAAATTTTGTATTAATTAATTATATCATTTCTCGACTAATCCTTTAAGACACATCTCAAAATAACGAATGTTTGAAATATCTCGAGTGTTTTTTTTTTTAATGAAAGAAAGAGTTTCAATTGTTAATGTAATATATTTCCTTAGTCCGAGATCCGTGTTGTTCAATTTCAAATAAAAAGATATTTCAAATTTTTCTTCCATCATTTTACTCACTACCAAACCACGTAACATTTAGAACTACTACTTGCCCAACAAACATAAAATCAGACGATAACATTAAATAGCAATCGATTGAACAAAAATAAATCGATACAAAAATTATTGCAGCAGTGCCAAACTAAATAATTAATTACGCCTTTTTTAATTGTTTGAATCAGTGGCTCAAGTTGCCAAAGTTAATGCCAGACGAAGTAGTTATTGGATGTTCAAAACGGTTGGGTTAAGCATTATATATATATACTCTCTCTATATATATATATGTACAGTAGAAGTCCATTAGTCCGGCATCCAACAGTCCGGAATACCCGATAGTCCGGCATCGCTCCGGAAAATTGTAAAAATTTTGGTTTTCTCCAAAAGTGTGTCTTTAAAGCAAATAAAAACGCTCGAGAGCTATTCGGAAGTTTTCGGGGTAGTTCGGTATCATCCGGAAGCGCTCGGTATTGTTCGGAAACAATTAGCGTCTAATCGACGAGAATGAGCCTGTTGAACAAGAACTAACCAATGAGGACATTATCAACATTGTAGTAAACCCTCAGCCTACTCAAAATCTTGAAGAAAGTGACTCAGATGCCGAAACGGAAGAAAAGGAAAAAATCAGCTGGGCAGAAGCTGCAGAATCACTAAATAAGTTTATCTCTTTTGCTGAGGCTAGTACTAGCTACAGTGCTTCAGAAATTATTGATTTCCATATCATTAAAAATAAATTTTATACGAAATGCCAAAAGTCAAGAAAACAAAAAGACATTCGTGACTTTTTTAAATCTAAGTGAAATATGTTTTACAGTACGTGTACATACATTATATGAAATGTAAAATAAACTTTGTTGTATGTATTACCATACTGTATTTGTAGTTTAATTATTAACCTAATTGTTCTTATAATTACCGCCCGATAGACCGGAATTTTCGGTAGTCCGGCACCGAGCCGGTCCCGAACGTGCCGGATTATCGGACTTCTACTGTATATATATATCAGTTGATAATTATTCAAAAGATGAATAAAGAATCAGTCTGAGCATACATGAATTGATTACATAAAGCTTCATTGAGTTTTTATGGGAACAAAGAAAATATCGTAATAGAACATAAAAGTATAACTATAGATTGAAAAAAAAATTTTTTTTTCATGCAAATTTTTTTTTTTTGTTTTTTTTTGTGAAATAAAATTATTTATTATTTTTATAAATAATTAATAAAAACTGATTTTCTCTTAAAATTTTAATGCTTTAAAACTTATTTATTTCTTCTGTGCTGAAAAAAGAATAACAAACTTAAATTCATATTTTTTAATCAATAAAAAAATATATGACTCACATCAAAAGTAAAACGAATAATCGAATTTCTTCAGATAATTTATCCAAAAAAAAAAAAGAATCTAATTTTGGTTTTTGTAATATGCACAGCAAATTGAAAACGAAAGGGTGTACGACAGCTGGATTATTAATTACCCAAACCTTGTTTTAGAGCTTTGAACTCTGATGTTACTACTTAAGCAGAAATCTAACTCGAGCGAGATGAATATTTGGGCCATGGTTGGCTGTCGAACTCAACCCTAACCTTCGACTTCCCCTCGTGATTTTCACTACTTAAAGAGGAAACAACCTCAAGATGCCAGAAGAAATTCCTGAATAAAACCTTAGGATTATCAAAGTGTCGCATTTACCTTTCAATTTTGCCAAAAGAGTGCAATTCTGGAGCAGATGTTTTTTTTTTTAATCGCTTAGTTTGCTGGAAATTTCAAAAGTAACACCTGCCACACGCGCGTCGAAGCAAATTAGAATCATGCGCAGTAACCCACTGACACACACAAACACTCTCAGTTTGGATTTCGAATACTACTTTCACGACTTCTTTTTTCGCCAATGAACTTTTCGCTTTTCCATGCATTTCGACTTTCCTAATGACTGAACTCTAACTGAATCCGCTCTTGTTGTAGAATTCAGGTAGGTCGGGCTAGAAGGATTTCCTGACACACTTACCGTGAAGAGCTTTATAAAATCATTCGGAAGAATGCAGTCATTATATAATGGGGTTTTTTTTTATAAGAATAAGACTCCGCGCTAAGCCGCGAAGAAGGAAGTATTTAAAGTTATTCATAAGGATATTGCATCAATAAAATATTTTAAATGATTCTCTCTAGTTCAAACGTCAATTCCTGCGTTTTCAAAGACGAATATTAACATTGTTCGTAACAAAAGGAAAAAAATTCATGTTAAGATATAGATAAAATGCGGAACTTTTCGTAGAAGTTTGTAGAAGCGTTTTGAATTTCTACACAATAAAATTTTATGTTATTATTAAACAGCTGGAAAGATTTGAGTATATCTTTTTATTAGATATTTTGATTTATATCAATTTTGAAATATATAATCGGCTATTAAAAATGAGCTCGAGCTAGAAGAAGAGATAAGCATTAGAGGGAAAAAAAACAAATACAACTGAAGGTATCTAGAAAACTTATCCATACAAAGCATTGACTTAAAATGCTCAAAAATTTAGTCCATTTCAAAATAAAACAAAAGCACAGGTAATGCGCCTTGTAACTGGAAAAAAATTTAAACCTAACACACACAAATTTTTATTAGTTCAGAAAAAAGAGACTCGTGCTTTAGAAATCAGTTAATAAACAAGTAATATAAAATAAAAAATTAAGTCAATTCCTGCTTAGATCAACAAAAAAAAATTTATTTTAATTACTTTTTATTAAATAGTTACAATTAATATAAATATGTATATACATATAACAGAAACACATTACGAGAGGTAATTAATTTTTATTAATTATCATTAAAGTATCGCATTGTCATCCAAAGCAATCGTGTATATAAAGTTTCAGTTCAACTTTAAGCTTTGAAACGTGAGAAAAAAAAGTCTTTTAAAGATTTGACCCAAGTCGCTAAAAATGAAGCCAACGTGGCTGTATCTGTCACTTTTTAAATAATTAATTTCAGTCAATAATTTTTGTTAATTATAATTAAATTATCGTATTGTTACCCAAAACAATAGTGTATATTAAATTTCATCTCAAATGAGCGCTTTAAAATGTGAGAAAAAAACCTTTTCAAATTTTGACACAAGTCGCCAAAAGGGTTCCTAAGTCGCCAAAAATGATGCCAACGTGGCTGTAATTGTAATTTTTTGAATAATTAGTTTTAATCAATTAATTTCCATTAATTAAAATTAAATTACTGTATTGTCATCCAAAATAAGCGTGTTTTTAAAATTTCAGCCCACTTCAGTGCTTTAAAATGCGTTTTTTTAACGATTAAAATTTGAACAAGATAAATATAGAGAGAGTGTGAGCTAATAGCAGGAATTGAAAAAAATATACACCGCATATATTTGAAAGTTTTGGAGATTTAGTTTTAAAGTCATACCAACTACATCTTTCCTATGCATTCTAACATCTTCTTAGCGGACTTTTAAACTTTTTTAATGATTTTATCTAGAAATCTTAAAATTCAAAATACGAAATATGTAAACTTTAAACAGTGGCGCAACGGAGAATATTAAGGCCCCCTGAAAAATGAAATTTTGGGGCCCCAAGCCGGATTTTACAAAGGGTAGCAGGCTGGGGCCGGCGTGTACGTAACGCCACTGCCTTAAAAACAGTTCTTCAAATTTCCTCTACAAAAAGTTGAGGATGTATATATAAAGTTCGCTTTCAGTTCTAAGTACAGAGAAATCTGGGGAAAAAAATCTTTAAAAAGTGTCTTCAATTACAATTTTATAAATTCCATTTTTTACAGATTTTTGTCCTGGTCACTATGTAAAATAATTTTAAAATTTCGCAAACTGTTACTATCGAATTTTCTATCTATTTGCAGTTGTTAAAACTGTGTGTGTGTTGCAATCTAAGAAATGTTTATATAGTTATATATATTAAGAGAAGCTATATATATATATATATACTCATCAGGTCTACAGACTCATCAGGTCTACAGGAGAAGTATCAGGTCTACAGACTTGAAACTTGGCAGATATGATTCTTTCATGGAATAGAGGTCTACTAAGAACGAGTTTTGCGAAAATCGAGTCCAAGGAGTTGCGATGGGTTAAGGGGCGTTTTGGTTAAATATATTCCGGTTTTTGAATTATTAGACCTACAGACTTGAAATTTGTCAGGCATGTTCCTTTGATGGAGTAGAGATCCACCAACAAAAAATTACCGTTTTCGAACTGTAAGACCAAAAGTAATCAAATTCGATATGCATGTTTCTTTTGTTCAGTTTAAATTTGCTAAGAACGGATCTTACTAAATTACTCTTAAGGATAGTTCTTGACTCTTAAGGATAGTTACAAGGTATATTGATAAAAAAAATTTCCTTTTTTGAACTTCAGACATAGATTTGAAATTTAGCATGTTTTGTTTTGTTGAGTAAAAATGAGTTTTGAGGGAATCTATTTGTGGTGAGGGGTTATTGATCGGGGGGGGGAGGTAAAAGATAAGTATATTTCCGTTTTAGAAATTCAAATCAAGAGGAGAGAGAGATGGGGCTATAAAAATATTTTTCAATACAATCGAACGTTTAATGCTAGGACTTATGATTATTTTAAGATGTTTCAACTTGACTGTGGTTCAAAATTACGAGGAACATCGCATGTAGCCCTCGTGCATCTTCAAAGTGTGACGTAAAAATAAAAGAGAAAAAAAAAACATATCGCTTTTATTATTTCCTATTCAAGCGTATCAAATCACTCAACCTCTTTTATGAAAATTTTACATTTGACTATTTCATATGAATGGTAAAGATTTATAATAAGATAGGATTGTATATATATATATATAATCGAAATGCCCCTTGTGTGATTTTAATCGAATGTGTTTGTTGGTGTTGTTGCTAATGCCACCTGTCTGACGTAGTCAGATCAAGGCCCACGAAATTCATCACGGCATCGGGCTATATTGTACGCCTATCGTTAGCCGTAGCTTTCAGCACCATACAGGTGACAGTACGGTTTGGCACGGTTCCACCCCAATTTTGAGGGAGAACTCCTTGGGAGGGGGTTCCCACCTCTCTTCCCCTTCCACCAACCACACGAGAGGACTTGCGGCTCGACGGTACCCCCATGCCGCGAAGGCACTATACATTCACAAACATCCATATCTTCTCCGGGATTCGAACCCAGGCCGTACGGCACAGCAGTCAGCGTCGCTAATCACTATACCGGATGGGCGACCAATCGAATGCTTAATTTAGAACAGTGATCTTCAAACTTTTTCAACTCGTAGAGCTTTTAAAACTATGCGGCATTTCGGAAATTCCTTTTCCCTCCAATAGAATTCATCTCAAAATTCAATTTAAAGTAGATCAACATGTTATTGGTACTATATGTAAAGACAGTACAACATAAATATTATATTTCTCTCTTATTAAAGATTCTTTACATAAAATAATTTAACTTACTCACAAATAGCATTCATTTATACCACAAGTGTCATCGTTCCTTGCATTATATTTAATAACTGGGATATACGCTTGCATTTATTTTACATGAACTGTCGGAGCCTAGGTCCATTGAAATTATATTCAGTCACATTTCATTTGTTCTTAATTTCACTTTTGTAGCCATTCACGTTGAGAATTTTTTTTTTCTTAAATACCTTCATTTGTGTGTGAATGGCCTTAACATGTTCATAGCTCTAAAAGCAATCCCGCGAATTTTGTATGGATTTTTGTAGCCTAAAACTTGGGAACTTTCTTGCTTAAATTTAGATTTTTATATTTAATCTGTTAGTATGTCGATAAGTTGGTCCCTCTCCTTCATTATACGTTTTTTCCCACTAATGAAAAAAGTGTATTTTCTATTAGGAAATGATTTATTTTGCAATACATTGCTTCAGCGAGTATAAAATTATTTCGTAGAATCCGGGATAGTAAACAATAAAATATTCACAATTTAGAAGGTAAGAGAAAAAATTTTAATTTAATTTTATTATATTATAATCAAAGTTAAAAAGTACTACAAAATACTTATGTGTTAATTAAATTTTCAGTTTTATTGATTGGGGTGAGCTTTAGTTACTTGTGGTTATACAAACAGAACGTGAATCTATTTTGCATTTTTAATTAAATTTCTTATTTCATTTTCCCTAGGTATGTCTCGTAGAGCCCCAAGGTTCCGTGGAACACAGTTCGAAGACTACTGATCCCGAATATTTCTTTCCATGAGTTCAGTGTTTTAGTTCCCAAAGCGGAAAAAACGACGAATGTGCGCGTGACTCTATTCGTATTTCCTCGAAAATGACGACACCAGCAGAATCGACCAACAGCCATTTTGTTCGAAACAGGACATGAATGTCAAATAGCATGAATAGAAAAAAAGACAAAATCTAAATAATCTGATCAGATAAGGCGAAAACATGGTATCAAAGCTTATTCATTTGCTTAAACATCTTACGTTGTTAAGTCGTTCGCAAATCTCTTACGATCAGTTGTTACTTTGAGCAACATACAGTTTTTCTTAAAACTGGGCTATTCATTTGTTCAACCACTTATAAAACCAGAAACTTTGATTTTTTTTATCAAGGTTTCATTTCAGTAATGTTGAGGTTGAGAGAAACCTCAACTGAAGTATTTTAGTTTTCATTAAAAAAAACTAGCTTGTGCAACAAAAAATATTTGAGTCTTTTTTTTTCTTTTGGTCGGCTGATTGGTTGGGTGTAAGAGAAGTATTCGACCAAGCGTTTGTTTTGTGGTGCTAAACTGCATTTAGGTATCTGACATTGATTCTTTTTAAATTATTGAGAATAACCGCATAAATAAAAAAAAACGTGCTGCTTGATTAACATTAGTCATTCCGTATGAGAGCTCACAGTAAGTGTACTGATACAACCGAAAACGAATTGTCTTTTATTTTTTATTTAATAGTCGTAAATCACATTCGTACATAGAAATATTGTGCTTAATCATGGATTTACTTGTATAATATCATGCAGTATTGCTGTTTCAGCATGATATGACATAATAATTCGCAACGAAAATGGCAGCCTTTTGTAATGTATAATACAGAACATATTTTGTTGTATTAAGAGTGCAAGGTCAGAATTTCCACATCTAAATCACTATACCTAATAGGAGACGTTGTCTTAAAAGGAAAATAAAATAGGCATGTATACAGGGAGATTTTTTTATAGTTTACATTGAACACAGAGCCATCTGTAGCTCCATCTAATAATCGTAATGCACGAAATTTGGTATGGAGACTAATTATAACATGAATAGTAAGATTCTGTGGGGAAAAAATTAGTTCGAAAAATCACCGATAGGGGTATTTATGATGCTATACGATAAAAAAAGTTTTACAAAAAAGAAAAAAAGAGTAGTGAAATATACAAAATAACAGAGAATTTTTAAGTTTCATTCTCTACATTCACTTTCCCGTAGATAAATTCGACCACCTCCACTATGACTACCGTTCTCACTTAGCATTATCGGCACATTTCTTACTGCCGTATGCAACGTCACAAGGAATATTCCACACTGTCTTTGACAAGTGTACCAACAATGGTTCCTTGGATCCATCAACGATTACAGTTGCAACATTTGTCTCTGCACATTTCCTACTGTCACAAGGAATATTCCACACTGTTTTTGACAAGTGTACCAACAATGGTTCCTTGGGATCCATCAACGATTACAGTTGCAACAGTTGTCTCTGCACATTTCCTACTGTCACAAGGAATAAGGAATGTCACAAGGAATAAGGAATGTCACAAGGAATATTCCACACTGTCTTTGACAAGTGTACCAACAATGGTTCCTTGGATCCATCAACGATTACAGTTGCAACATTTGTCTCTGCACATTTCCTACTGTCACAAGGAATAAGGAATGTCACAAGGAATATTCCACACTGTTTTTGACAAGTGTACCTACAATGGTTCCTTGGGATCTATCAACGATTACAGTTGCAACATTTGTCTCTGCACATTTCCTACTGTCACAAGGAATAAGGAATGTCACAAGGAATATTCCACACTGTCTTTGACAAGTGTACCAACAATGGTTCCTTGGGATCCATCAACGATTACAGTTGCAACATTTGTCTCTGCACATTTCCTACTGTCACAAGGAATAAGGAATATCACAAGGTATATTCCACACTGTTTTTGACAAGTGTACCAACAATGGTTCCTTGGGATCCATCAACAATTACAGTTGCAACAGTTGTCTCTGCACATTTCCTACTGTCACAAGGAATAAGGAATGTCACAAGGAATATTCCACACTGTCTTTGACAAGTGTACCAACAATGGTTCCTTGGGATCCATCAACGATTACAGTTGCAACATTTGTCTCTGCACATTTCCTACTGCCGTATGCAACATATCACAAGGAATATTCCACACTGTCTTTGACAAATGTACCAACAATGGTTCCTTAGGATACAACAACGATTACAGCTCCAACATTTGTTATTACTTAAATGAGGGTTTGGGTGATGTGTTTCGCATATTCACTTAACCTGGCTCACATCAGTCTAGAACAGGGATACTCTACCTTTTTTCCCCCTCCGGGCTACACACATATTAAAGATATTTCACGCGGGCCGTAACAAAAGGATAAATGGAAAAAAAAATTTTAATATGAGAAATGGATCAAAATATTAAAACACCATTTTTGGCATTTAATATTATGTTAATCTCTATCAACACATACAAATTTTCGGTTTTATGCATTTTTTTACTGAGTTATGCAGTAGTTTCGGTTTACTTTCTTTCATGACCAAGCCCCTAGTTTATATTCTACTATTATGCAAACAAGCTGCTATGCCGCTTGATAATTTGATTTTTTTTCTGTTGACAAAGCCTCTTTTATTTTTATTTCAAATATTTATTTATCAAGAGTAGAATGGCAGCAAAGAGTTTTGACTGAATTCCAGACTGAAGTCAGTATAATTTGTTTATAATTAAAACTAAGTTTCACCCATAAAATAGTCACTACTTCAGTTCAGTTCATTAATTTACTATTAATTGTTATTACTAACAGTTACAAATAGGGAAAAAAAAGTCTTGCTATTCATACCCACAACATCGACAGCAAAATTGAGAGATTTTATTGCTTGATTGATAGAATTTCCCTCTAAATTTTTAATACATGACTCTTAAATAATTTAATTTTTTAGTGCAATAGACCATAACCACAGGTAAATCAGAAATTCTCTTCGGGCCACATGCGCCCCGCAGGTTAAATATCGCTGCTCTAGAACATTCTTCTAGGTTGTCTATGTGTTTTTATAGTCCAAATTACTGGAGCTGTTGTCGCATGCTTTCGTACTCGTGTTTTATGCTGATTCTCGGTTTGTCAAGATGCAACAGAGCCATAAATCCCCCTATCGGCGATCTTTTTTTAAATTCATTTTTTTTTCACGGAATCTTATTTTTTATGCCATTTATAGTCTCCATACCAAGTTATGTTATATTGAGTTACAGGTGACTCGGAAAGTGTAAGTTTTAAAAATTCCCCCTGTGTATAGTCTTTTCACTTTCACAAAACTTTGTGTAAGAACTTTGAGACCCAATTAACTGTATCGTGTTTACACTTGACGGTCGTTGACGAAATAACTCATATTCATGACTCGACTTCAACATTCGTCCACGAAACTCTTAACCATTACCACTTGGTACATGAATTAGATGGACTTTTATGCAGAGTTGCGATAGCCCAGTGATCAGCATCGTGAGCTCTCTAACCATCGATATTCGTAGGTTTGATACCTGGTACCACGCAGTGCCAGTTTATCCATTGGGCACTTGGGGTGGGCACCCAGAAGGGTCCCGGAAGGGCGCGAAAGGGCCCGGATAAGCTGGGCTTAACTAGGTTTTTTGGTAATAAATTTCGATCCGTCAGTGCAAAGGGGACCCGTAGATCTTCTGCGCCTAGGGCCCTAAATGATTTTAAATTTGCTCTGGTACCACGAATTAACGTCATTTATAACATAGGGGCAGAGACATGCTAAATCAAAAGTCACATGAAAGTTTGTATGAGGTACGTTGAAGAAGAAACAAGTTCAGGTACAGTCCTCTCGAACTGATCGAAATCAAAATAACAAGATCATTTGTCGTTAACTTCAGTGTAACCATTCAGTGGAGTTATTTTAAACCAATTAACATAATCTCTTGTATTTGCTTGTCATGCTTTATCTTGCTTTGGCATTTGCTATCTTACAATGAGTACTATTTTAAATAATATTTTTGAGATCCACGCACACAATCAATACGCCTTTTAAGGCCAAGCAATTGTAACAACTAAAAGAAAAATTAAAAGACGAACTCTGGAGTGTGACATCTATTATCTCCCAGACTGCCCCTGGAGCAGTGTTGTAGCTGCTTTTCGTCTTGGTACGATGCATGACTGTTTACATGCTAACCTTCGTAGATTCCAAATACATAGTTGATATCCCTTCCCTGCTCTTTTTGTTGCAATGGTGTAGTGATGAATGAGGAACATTTCCCCGTCTATTCAGAGCTCTCTCAGAACAATGTTTTCTCAAGATACTGGGAGGCTAGACTGGAGGATACTAATTACAGACTTGATCTTGTTTTATTATATACATATATATATATATATATATATCGGGATGCCATTGGAGACTCTGACTGGGATCGGATCATGCGCGGGTGCCCGCATGCGCAGGAGAGAGCAAAGGCTCTTATAAAAGCGGCGTCCAAATGATGCGAGCACAGAATTACTCGAGCACAGAAAAAAGCATTAACTCCGATGTGTACTGTGAGACACTCCGACACCTACGCAGGTCCATCAAGAACAAAAGACCGGGGCTGCTCACAGAGGGTGTGGTTCTGCTCCATGATAACGCGCGTCCACACGTCTCCAGCGTCACACAAATGGAACTGGACAAGTTCCAATGGGAGACGTTGGACCATCCGTCCTACAGTCCGGACATGTCACCCTGCGATTTCCATGTGTTGGGTCCACTGAAGAAACACCTGAAAGGAAAGCGCTTCAACTCGGACGACGTACTCAAGGACACTGTGAAGGACTGGGTCTCGTCACAGCCACAGGAATTCTGGGAACAAGGAATTCTGCGGCTTGTTCATCAGTGGGATCGTTGTGCTCAGGCCTATGGTGTATATTTTGAATATAAAGTCTATATTTGTACCCACCGTGTAGTTTCGTACCTTTTCATTTGATCACCCCTTGTGTATATATATATATATATATATATATATATATATATATATAATTTTTAATCTTTTATACATTATTTATTTCTTTTTACATTTCATGTAATTTTTTTTTGTTGACTTTTCATGGTAACTTTTTGTATTGTGTGTTCCATATATGCCTTATAACCGTATCATAGTGCATACTGTAGAAAAATGTATTATTACTGTATTTTAATTTTGGATTTCTATATGGCATAAGGATATTTGTCTTTGGATTGCCAACAGCATTAGAAATAACAACAACAAAAAAGGTCCTCTCCCAAACACTAAATGTGTGTATATATTAAACTCAGCCCCACACACAATACAAATTCATTTCTCATTAAAAAAATTGCCTAAAATCGAAACATATATGATATACTAAGTCTATAAGTATTTAAATCAGAATACTCGTAATTATATTCAACAAGAAGTAAAGTGAAAAGTAGTTTAAAACATATAGTAAGATCGTGTTCATAATAACACTAAGCAAATGCTTAAGATTAAGTTTGCAGAGGTTTATATAGATCACGCTTTCAAAAGTTTCGATAAAAATATAATTCGTTTCAATAAAATGGGTCCACGTTCTCTCTTTTTTCACTCGCCTAATAGACCCACAAAAGTAAATTCCTAAGAAATTAAATTAAAGTGCTTAAGAAATTACTAAAAATTTAATTAAAACATGTTTATTTGAATTCTAATCCTAAAAAGCTTAAAAAAATCATTTCCGCGTGATTTTTTGTATTTGTAAAATACTTAAGTTCTGTTATAATAGAATGAAAATAAAGAAAATTAGGTTAAGATTTAATTTGCGATATTACTTCTGATTAAAAACAGAGTATAGCCACAGATGTGAATTATGGAATTAAATAAATAACCGTTAAAATCTAGATACATTTTATTTAACAATTATATAAAACAGAAATTTAGTTTTAACATGTTATAGAATATTATTACCCCATAAAAAATAATTTTTTTAAAAAAAAGAAAGTATTCTCTATTTATCTTATTCTATGAAACTTTAGTAACTCTTAATTGCTTAAAATATTCAAATTGCATGATAATTCGAGGTTGGAAGGACTAATGAAAAACTTCGAGCTATCAAGAGGGTAGACAAAAATTCCCAAAAATACACGAAGAGAAATTTTTTTCTTACACACTTAAATTTTAAATTATGTAATAAAACAACAATTTTACATATGTGTAAATTTATTTTAAAGTATTTTTCAAGAGTTCATATTATACAGTATAAATATTTTACAGAAGTTAAAAGTCCTGTATTAAAAGAATACATTCATACACAATCCTACGCATCACTTTTTCACAATAACAAACCATCCTTTCTGAACACATGCGTAGCAAGGCCACATGTTAAACAGAAGATATGGATGTCTGACAACAGGTGCGGTTGTTCTATTGTCTATTTAAAGGAATGAAAACAATAAAAGCATTCTTTTCGCCTGAGGAACCGGAAAACACTAAGAAGGGGGTAGCAGAGAGATGGTCATCAAAGAGGCTACGTTACAGGGAAGACCTGCAGAGACAACGCAAAACTTGTAAGCTCCAACCTGTTTATTACAGTACTGCACATGATAGTGAATGTTCGAATGGTCGAGAGTTTTATAAGATAACTTCGAGCTATTGCGTGTTGTAGTCTGGCCAACCACATATTTTACTTCAAAATAGTAAAACGTATTAATTTAGTTCGAAATATCAAGAGTTTTCTTAGGGACTGAGCATATACTTCGAATTATCGAGAGGTTCTTATTATCAGAGGTTTGAACTATCGAGAGTCGACTGTATAACAGTTTTTCAATGTGAATTCTTGCGAAATATGAATGACACAACATTTTATTCTTCACGAAGGATTTCTTTATCTTTGCCGTAAATTTTATCGAGATTTGGGAGAAAAGCGTGCCCTGCTCAGTTACCTCTGATAAGTATCTTTAAACCACAATTTCCTCACTGTTATCGCTCAAAAACTGATAACTCGTAGTAAATGATTAAGTGTTTGCAGAAAAATTTCATTCAAAGAAATGTTTCGTCTGCATAGGAAATATATTACGAGAGATCTCTGAGAATCAATGCGATATCGCTGAATAATCTAAATCAGAGGACTTCAACCGGGCCCTAGGATTCTCTGAAACTTTACCAGAGGTTCCGCTATTTGCATATGACCACTATTTGCTCAAACAAAGCGCCAAAATGCTAGTAAAATGTTCATTTTTATAAAAGTTTGAATTCTCAAAAGTATTCTTTGCTTGTAAAAATAAATATTATTAAATATTTTATGGATAACGTTAAATCTTAAATTTCGTAAGAATCACGTTCTTCAACCATGAATGGATAAATCAAATGGCTAACCAGTAAAAAGGGAACAACTTATCGACATATCAATAGATTCAAAGTTAGAATATAAATTTAGTCAGGAACAGCTCCTAAATTTTAGATTGCAAATTTACAAATACACAGAAGTTTCTCACACAGTTAAAAGTATTTTAATGTCACATTCTGAACAATGTATTTAAGCTAAAAATATTTCTCTCAACTTAAGTGGCAATAAAAACAAAATGTAGAAGGATCGCAGAAAATGAAATGTTACTGCGCATAGCTCCAACAGACCTAGACATCGAGAGTTTGTGTAAAAAATGCAAACACATATCCCAGTTATTAAATACAGGGTGCCCCCGAAGAATTTTTGAAGTTTTTCAAACTTTTATAAAATGCTCAATTTTCAAAATTTTTTAGTCATTTCAAAAAAATTTATGTTTTTTAGATTATTGCAAACAGCAGTTAGTATGGATTTGAAAATCTTTTCTTCATTGAATATTACTATTCAATGGAGTTTCAAATGTACAAATATACATATATATAAATGTATATATGTATGTAGCTCTATTCTACGCGAATTTCGAATCTAGGTTGACTTTTTGACTATCTACCCTGACAAAATTATTATTTAAAAGTAAAATACCCCGGAAATTTAAAACATAAGGTAATTTTTCTTAAACTACTAGTATCCCTAGAGCTTGATATAACAACCACAATAGTACCAACTTGGTATGCTGAGTAGATAATTTTAGCAATAAAAAAGTGTAGACAGCTCCGAAGAATAGCATTATCCATTGAAGAATGAATATACGACTCAATTTACCAGAACGTGCATTACAGGTAAAGCTGTATTGTCTTAATCATCTACACCTACCCGTGAGCTTAGAACCCGACAGAAGTTGCGCAAGGGGGCCTTAATGCTTTGAAAAGCATGATTAAGAAGTTCGAAGAAACAAAATCACTAACAATTTGACCAGGTACTGGACGTAAACCTGTATTAAAAGAAGTTATAAAGAAATTACACAACTGTAATTACCGACGCTTTGCAGAACCATTGTTGGTACGCATATCTCGGACAGTGTAGAATATATATTCTATACAGCTTTTTTTAACATATTAAATAATGGTCTTGAAAAATCAGGTTTTCGTCAGTATAACTGAGAATTAAAGTACAACATATGTGTTAATTATGTCAACAGTAAAACCATTAAGTTTTTTCTTCCTCTATGATTAAGAAGGTATAAAAGAAATCCCATGTTTTTGATAAATTAATCTGTCGGAATCAAAAGTATCGTCAACTGAATCTCAATAAAGATATTACGTAATCAGTTCTAGATTAGAACTAAATAAAGATCCCGCACTCTCAGAAATATTTTGAAATAGGATTAGATAGAGTAATTAATTGAGTAATACTGAGAAGGAGGAAAGTTAATTTTAAAACTATTGCATGTGTTTATATGTTAGTTTAGTCGGGACAATAATATATATATATAGTTCATTTCTTTCCCAACTAATGGCTACAGCCAAGTCAGATTTAAAAAAAGTCAGTTTAATAAATAAGCAAAAATATAATAAATGAAATAATAGAACATATTATGTATTTAAAAATAAGATACGTACAGTCGCAACTTTTTGGCAACATTATATGAAACGAAGCACCTGATTGCCAATTCAAAGCGTACGACACATAGGAAATCGAGGTTGCCAACTTGGCAAGCTATTACTAGAGTTGGCGAATGTTGTGATAACACATAAATACCAAAAATAATTATTAATTTTTTGATAAATTTCATAATTTAATATGTAGGCATTTGTAAATTACTATTTTGCATTTTATGCTGTCTTTATTTTTGTAGCTGTAAATATTATTAAATTGTTAACTTTTACAATTTAATTGTTTATTTTTAAAATAATACTTGTAAATCTGTAAGCAATTTCTCTGTAACTTCTTTGTTTTGCCAGATTGGCAACAGTTCAAATATTGACACTAGTAAGTTTGCAACGTTTCTACTGTAGCAGCAATTAAGCCTAACGAATAAAAAGTATTCGATTAAATTTTATGCGATTTTACTTTTCTTTAAGCTAATGAAGGAGCAACAGTTTTAAATGAAAGTTAACGATGTATTACGTATTTATGCATGCATTCAAGATTTTATAATAAATACACCGCATATTCTTTTAATATTTCTGCTTCACAATTTTGCGTTGGGAATAATTCTGCATCGTTCTTATCTAACCTAGAACGTATCATACAGTCTAATGCTAAAGTCTTTCAAGCTACTCAGGTGAACGTCCTTTTTACCCACTAAATTGTGTATAGCACAGGTTGGAATCCTCACACATTTTTTACAGTGTATTGAGTACAGGGAAACCGCTGACTCCAAATTGGCAACAACCTTAGACAGTTTATATCTAGGCTAAGGTTTGTTTCTCATATCTTCTGACGAAACAATGTACTTAAAACGTTGTTTGAAAGACTGTTACTCCCACTCTAAGTTATATAAATAGACCATTTGTTGAGATGATAAAAATTTTAAATACGCTTTCTTTCAATGGTTAATTTTTTTACCGTCACTTTTGTTTCGTAACCTAGGGAGCAAGAAATCATCGCTAATGATGTCGGAGCCAGTAGATTCCAAGAATAGAAGAGAACTTCGACGGTGATATTATTTTGCACAATTATAATTAAGGCTTTTTATCAGAGGAAGAGTAAAGGAAACAGAAAAGGATGTTATCTTTTTTTTTTTTTGTTTGTTTGCTCTAAGTTATTTTTAAAACTTCGATTTCACACTAATTTTCCAGTACTTTGGCCTCAAAACACATCTATATTTTTTATTACTTTAAAACATAATAGGTTACTTTATTTTGCGGGTTTTTTCTCTGCAATATACTCAGAAATTTTTCTAATGTGAAATTAATTCAGATAATAAAACTGCTTCGAACTGGTTTTCTTTCCATTAGATATAATTAAGAGAGAGAGATAGTCCATGTTTTATAACCCAATTAGATACTTCAGATAGTATTCTGATAAACATTCCGACGTATTAATAGCATGAAAATGAATGTACTGATTTTAAATTTATGGAAATGATAGCTGAAAAAAACTTTTAAGGTTTTATCTAAGTTCAATTAGTAGGTATCTAGCACAAAATGCACGTAAAATAAAGCTTATTGATTTACGTTGTTTCAGTTTGGAAAGTAAGATATAAGAATGAAATATTTTACAAAGATTACTTTGACAGGAAATAGCTTTTTAGATTCATTTTGAGCTTCTGAAGTTCAAGGAATATTTTGCAAAATTGCATTAAATGAACATCACAAACATATTTTTCATGGGCTAATTTCGTGACGGTCACATGATAAAGACGAACACGTGCACGTGTTTTTCATTGAATTCAAAGCTGACATTAAATTAACTTGTTCTATTTGTAAGACTTAGGTAAAATTTCAAATTTCGTTACTGGGTAAAGAGGTTCAAGTAAAATAAAATAGAATTTCATCAAAAAGATTTTAAAATTTAAAAAAAAAATAATATTTCATGTATGTATCTTTGAATTAAGTGTATTCTGCTTATTTATGGACCTCATTATTGTTGACGAATATGTATTTATTGTAAATAAAGTTTTTGCAAAGTGCAAAAGTTGACAACAAACACACACAACAAAGCGCAGGAACTGATTTGCTGAAAAGACATCATTGTATGCATCGTGTAACTATGACGTCATATGTGTTTTTGAACTAATTAGAGAGAAACACGTAGTCATGTGACTATGACGTCTCATGAATTTAGCCCATTTCACACTTTACAATGTTTTCCAAAACCACATCGCGAGCAAAATTGCAAATATTGTTTATAAAATTGCTTGCTTAAGTTAATTTTGTAATACATGTTTTGTAGTTTGATAAAAAAAATTACTTGATGTATGTATAGTAATGTAAAAAATGAAAAGGGGTTGTTTAGTGTCATGGGAATAAAAAAAAAAGATAAATGTAGGATAGAGAAAAGAAATGCGTGTTTTCGCGGGCTTTTTGGTATTTCGAAAAATACCAAAAAAGCAGTGGTATATACAAGGGTGCAGTTCGGAAATCTCCCCCCCCCCCTCCATACACCAAGAGATTGTTTTAATTTATAGTACCCAGATTACATCTCGAAACCTTCTCTATATCGCCTACATGTTTATTAATGCAAACCCCTCCCATAAAAGTGCATCGTGTACGCCACTGCCAAAAAAAGACAGACACTTTGTAATATATATATATAATATATATATATTCCACGGTGGATTACAAAACAACTTCAAAAAAAATGAGAAACAGAGAATATTGACAATAAAGAAGAAACAAAAATAAATAAATAAAATAATAAAAGAAACACAAGTCCGCAGTATAGTCTATAAATCACACATTGTATGTCTGGCCTCCCAATATCTGCACCACATGGATCCAGAGCTGAGTGCACGGCAGCGTGCCAAATGAATGGCGTCCATTTCTTCATTGGAGTCGCAAGTTTACAAAGGGGACTCTGGGCAATGCCTATCATGTTTGGATGCTAGGATAGGCAGTCGTGGTCAGTGGCGATGCGATTCGAAAATCGGCCACAGCTCTATCTCGTGGCCATTTTGGAATATGAAGGAGTTTGCTAAACCACACTTATTGATTATTCTTTTGTTGATTTGGAACAGAAGTGTGTGTGTGCTCCCTGGGTATTTCTCTATGATTCTTTTGGCACTATAAAAAGGAACTGTATTGTTATAGAGGTTTGAAAGATTTTTGTCCCCTTCTTCGCCAAGCAATCGGAATTTTCATTCCCATCTATTCCACAGTGCGATGGAATCATTACACTGTGGAATATTTCCTTAGAAGAAAATGAAACCTTTGTTACCTCTAAGTACAATACATATCAGCGATACTGTATTTTAATTAAATGAATACATTGTTGTATTTTCATGGAATGGTATGCATTCCTACATCATTAAAAAGGTTCCTTGTTGCGATTCAAGTCTATAAAAGAATGTCCGGATGGCCACCTGCAGAAGTAATCATGGGGGCTTGCTGTGCAGGAAGTTAGTTATCTTCTCGAATAAATTTCTAAGCATTCCGCCCCCTCTTCTCTTTTTATTCTTTTTCACAGACATTTTTTTATAGATTTTCCCATTCATACAGCCAATTTCCTGGAGTTCAAGTATGGTTCAAAGCTTTTATTATAAGCTTGTGATTTTTGAAGTCATCTAAGGAAGGAATCATTTTTAAAATGGCATAACTTTACTAATTTTAATTTGGCGCAGTAGTCAGTGTCACCAACCACTCCCGTCTAGGTGACTAGAGAGTAAATCTGATACATTTTGTTACCTATTTTAGTAAGATTTATAAATTTCAGATGATCTCAAGAGAACATGTGTTTATATATTATGAGGAAAGAAACCTATGTCATAAAATTTTTCAAAAAAAAAAAAAAAAAAAAAAATTAAGGGAGCTAAGTCCATTAAAATTATATACATACATTTTTTTAAATGAAAAAATGCTGACAATTAATCAAAACAAAAGAACTTATTGGAATAATTCGCTTAACTTTTCCCCTGTCAAATCACTTAGCATATAAAGGTATAATGTGTGTTTTTTCAATTCATAAACACGCATTTTTGATACATTTACAGAAAAACGAGAGAGGCCCGCAAGTTAAAACGATTAATTTAATTTAAGTTTAAAAAAATATAAACTTTTAAAAATGAAAAATGTTTATTAGTTGCCTCTTTAAAATAATCTAAATATTGTTTTTTAAGAAAAAAAAAACACAAAAATAGTTATTGAGATGAAAAAAGAACATTTTATCCACCATAAATTATTGAATATAAAGCAGTTTTTAAGAATTTATATAAAAACAAAAATTCTGCTAATATCTCCACATTTTTTTTATTACTGCTCTCTAATTACTCTTTAATCCCTTTCTGCAGTCAATTCCCCCCCCCCCTAAATGCTCCAAAAAGGCACATTTTTTATTGTATATAACTAAGCATTATATTTAACAGAATGCGAAAATGGAAGAATTTTAGTTTCATTTTCAATTTTAAAGTTTTCACACCATTTTTATAATATAATAGTGGAATACAAAATACCTAGGAATGTTTCATACATCTCTTAAATGAATTTCTCTCATACTTACAAAAAAAATTCAAGTTCATACCTCTTTTTCAAACACGGTTGAGAATTTTTTGTGTGTATGCAATGCACACACAATTTGAAGCATGATGTAATACTAAGTCGAACATTGCAATGGGGACACAGATAACATCCACCTTTTTTGATTATCTTTTCATTTTCATTTCTTCTCAAGCAATAAACTGCACATTGCCTTGCCAATCCCTGTCCATTATCGAATATTTCCAAGAATCTAAATTCCTTCCTTTACCACAAAGATAAATCTGGATATGAAGTATTTCACACTACCATGAACAAATTACATTTCTTAAAAGCACAAGCTATAATAATCTCACTATAAGGAATTAAAAATCTACTCAAATCAAAAATAGAAAGAAGAAAATATCAGTGCCTGCACAGCGTACGGGCAAATTGGTTGTAATCAGCTCTCGGTAGCCCACACTGTGTACGAGAAAACCAGTTAAGGGTTTAAATGCTAATTTCAGTATCGACCGTTATCGTATTAAGCTGCTTGTGCAATTTTCTCTTTTTATTCTTTAGACACATCTCCATTTTGAAACTCATGGGGCGTTTAAACCTAGGTCTGAAGTTAACCTTTGTTATTTTTACACACAGTTTGAATATTCACTCTTTCAGCTGCGTACACAGATTGCTTGCATAGGAGGGTCCCCAAACCCCAACCTTGTGCACGCCACTGTATCCGTTTTTAGGAATATTTAAAAAGAATTTCAATAACAGTACAAAGGATTTTTTTCCATTTACTTTATTCTATTCTTCTAGCTTTAAAATGTTTTAAAAAATTACACACACATAAAAACTTATATAAAATGTTTTCTTCGATATATACGTGTGTGGAAACCACTGACGTAGCTAATCTGAGTGGGCCCCGAATCAAAACTCTTTCGGGGCCCTTTTTTTAGAAGAGAAAGCCCTATTAGTGATACTGCAGTTACATATGGTCCCGTATCATTAATACGGAGGTAGCTACGCCTCTGGTGGAAGTGAATTTCTTAAAACTATAAGAAAATTCTTACATCCCTTTATGTAGAAATGAACTGAATTTTTTGTTTACACTTTCTAAACCCATTTTTTTTCTAGTGATGTTACGTTAAAATATTGTTAGGATTGAGATTGATTTATAACAAGAAATTCATCTAGCTTATTACCTAAAATTAATTTGACTTAAAGACAATTTTTTTTGGTGGGAAACAAGCTTTTCACTACCCACTGGGAGCTATTCATAGGTAAAACACCTTATGCTTCACGCGTTTCTTATTATGTTGCATTACATGACACAGTGAAAATCGCTTAACTCGAAACTGAGAGTACTGAAATATTTTTTCGTGTTAAAGGGAATAAAAACAAATATCAACAAAATTAAATTTATTAGAGTACATTTTATTTACATTGACATGTTTTTTTTTCATTTTCGTCGTCGGAATCTGTACCATCGAAATTTTTGGAGCTTTAAGTAAACTCCAAAATGTCTTTGTCTGCCATAGTTGGGGCTGTACACATTGTCATCTTCTTTGCAACGAATTTTTCCAATGATACAGTAAGACTAATGGCGTTTTCCGTATTTTGTTCATTCCCAGAAGGGAAATCTTTTCGTGTTTCAAGAGGAAAAAAGTGCATGAAAATACATAGCAGTTTGTCGCGACCGTTGTATTATTTCGTGTTAACCCATATTTCGTCCTAAGGTATCCGACTACCCTAAAATTGTGAATTTTGCCAAAAAATGACGAATTTTTTATGATTTTATTTTATAGACCATCTTATTAGCTTTATAAAAATACCAAGTTTATTATTTTTCGTTCATTAGAACAAAAACTACAAGTGTTTTAGAAAAAGCAGATGCCGCTACACTTTAAGTAAGATGTCATACTTTAAAACGCGTTTTACTCGAAATGTGTTTTTTTTTTAATGCTCAAGTCAAAAACTTTTGAAATACATAGAAAATAATAAACTGAAATATTTTGTGTATGTTATGTATAATAGTAGAAGTAATTTTACCCTCAGATTTATCAATCACTTTTTTATTACAAAATTTACAGTCCCTTATGTTAATATAATCACTGTTATTTTAAGCAATTTCATATAATATAACTAAAGTGCTCTGTTTTTGTAAAAATTAAAATAACTCTTTTCCTGAAGGTCATTTAAAAATGAATAACATAGCAACACATCAGAATTGAAAAACTTGTTCATAAACTTTTGGTACCGAATGGGCCCCGTTTATGTTATATTTTGTAAATTTTTACCCATTTTAGTAATAATAATTTTTTTTCTCTTTAATTTTAGCATATTTTTCTTAAAGTATACTAGACAAATCTAAAAATCACAAAAATCCCCGAATTTCCATTTTCTTAAAAAAAAGTTTTCGCAAGTAGTCGGATACCCTTAGCGTTTTCGTGTTGAACGTATTTCACAGTATTTATAAAATAGACATAATTTGCAAATAATAAAATTTACAGAAGGAATTATAAATTAGATATATTTTGATAGATTAGATTATAGAAGATTGGAGAGATTTAATTAGATAGATTAAATATTTAAGACTTTATACAGATTATTTTCCATGAAATTTCTGAAAACAGGCATCCGTACATAGTGGGACATTACAAGCTGTACAAACGTATCTAGTTTTCTTCTCATGTGTATTAGTAGAGCACAATTATAACGCGTCTATATATATTTCGTGAATCTGTCTTATTGTCACCAACATTAGACAATCTCGAGTAACCCGGAACAATTTTCTTCCAACTCAGGAAACTTACAAGTTGTCTTTTGCATTTATGACTTTATAATTCAGAAATCTGTTACCTCAGTAGCGCACGCAGAATTTTTTCAAGGGGATGGGGGGGGGGGGGGGTCCAGAGTCGAAAGTCCACTATTCTCATATTTTTCTCCAATACGTCGCACAATTAATTCTTTCGGTTTTGTCAAGTTTCGGGGACAAAACACATTAAAAAATTAATTATTGAATGAATAATTAGCATTAGTTAACAAAATTAATTACTGCTAACGAATACTTAATTAAATTTTACGTACTATATACATAGGACTGTAATCAATCGAAAAAAATCAAGGGCTTTGGGCAGGGGGGAGGCCCGGACCCGAGGACATCCCCTCCCCTTGTGTGCGCCACTGGTTGCCATGCTTACGTAAATGCTAGCAGCACAAATCACAGAAGGGAAAATAGCTTCCTACCAGCATTTTAAAATTAATGAAGTTGGTGGTAAGTTTTCTTTTCAAAGGGTTAAAAAATCAAAATTTTCTCTTCTGATTCCAATTTTCTTCAAAAATTTTTATTTTTAGCGATAGCAATTAATTTAGCAAAGTGCAAAATAGTTATAAGTGTGTAAGTTCCATTGAATGAGAATTTGATTTCAACAATCTACCAACTTTACTGAGCTACGGACGCTGCCTGCATCGTACGATGCATCACCACATTTTCTCTATTATTTATCAGATGAATTTCTAAGAAGTGAATCACGAGGCAGGGAAAAAAATATGTCCTTTTTTCTCTCAGTAATTTTCCCTCTCCCCCCCCCCCCGAACTTGTTCACTAGACATATAGTATGAGAGGGGAGAAATATTTTCTATCCCACGGGTTAACAGCAATCTTCAATACATACTTCCTCAAGATCGGGCATTTTTTTTCTACTTTAGTTGAGTTAATACTACTACCCTGGTGTTGAAGTGCAAACGCTTTGTAAGCTCCAGAACCAGTCTTTACCTAAGGTTCACTGCTTGTTGAAAGGAACGCCGAGGAATATGTTCCAGAAGAGAATTGGAATTCTTTTCTTTTTCATTAAAAAAAAATCGCGGGACCATGTATGCAAAGACCTTATTCTATTTTAAATGCAGTCTCACAAAGTAAAGCGATGGGGGGGGGGGGGGACGGATTCTATCGGAATCACGAGTTTGCATAACATATTTAAAAAAAGCTTAGAGTGAGCCCGAGTTACATTCAGTTTTACCCTGAAATATTTATGTACTTACAATGTTGGCCCGAAATATTTTTTCGATATAAATGGCAGCTGAAACAGATTTAAACTACTCCACATCTTTTGCAGTATATGTATTGATGTTAAACAATAAGATGTTATACAGAACTTTAACACAATTACTGTATAATCCGGCGCATAACGTGGACTTATAACACTAAAAATAAATTCAAAATATATGGATGGGCAGTGGAGTACACAGACTTCTCTTATGGAGGGGGGGGGGGGTGCATTCTAAAAAAAACAGTAGATGTAAGCGTGAAGGGGTAAGATCTGTGGTGAAAATCAAAAATCGGTTAGTCTATGGGAGGGGATTGAACCCGCAAACCCTCCCCTTGTGTACACCATTGTGGGGGCGCGTTATACGTTGAGTACAAAAAAAAGATAGCTTTAAAAATAAGAAAAAGGTGAACATAAAAAAAAAATTAGACTTCTATGAGGATTTCTTTATATAAAGAAATGACATACTTAATGGACCTTATGAGTTGTGGTTCCAGAAGTATATTGTTTTTTTCAAGTGATTGAGATAAATTAACGTCGCACTGGTCAGCTACAGGAGGGCTTTTAGCGACGGGCCTCGTAATTTTGAGCCATGGTCAAGTGACGAGGACGACACCTGAGCTGGCACCCCTCTCCTAACTGCCACACCAACAGGAGGACTTTTGAGCTCTCGACAGATTTAAAGTGCATCGCTCCCCAACACGGCAGGTTATCAGTGGTACTGGGCTTGAACTCATGACACTCCGGCCACGAGTCCGTTACCTTGACCACTAGGCTACCGCGGCCATACTGTTTTTTCAAAAGCTTTGGGATAATACCTCGAATAAATGACTTCAAAACAAAATATTTAATGCGTACATTTCGGGTATCATCACAAAAAAAGGGTGAGTGTTGTACGGTGAATATACCTAATGTTTTAAAAATGCAGTTTGAAATTATGGGTGTGCATTATACGCCGGAATATACGGTATGTGTAAAATGTTGAACAAAGAATTTTCTAATGAAGACATTAACCAAATATTAGTTGTTTTCTTTCTTGTCATTAAAGCATTAATGAATATCGTATTTTAATATAGTAAGAGGAAGGTGTGCTAAATATCTTTTATTAAGATAAAACCGGATTCTGGTTGTTTTTTAACTTCTGAAATAAAACGCAGCTTTTGAGTTTGGTATTCATTAATATAACTAGTTGTCTATCTTGGAAAAGGAAAGACTGTTATTATAACATTGCTTCGACATTTAATAATTTAAAATATTGTACTTTTTCCGTGAATGTATTTCATGTCTCTTTGGCTGAACCTTATTTTAAATAGACCGGTTTCTTTATATTTGAAGTGTCTTTAAACACGAATATATCAAAAATTTCCTGACCTATTGATTTTAATTCAAGCTTCGATATGTGGACTAGACCTATGAATTGTAATTTTTCTTTTCTAAATTTCGGATAAAATTTATTTAATTGCTTCTTTTACCAGGACCAATCCTAGGATATCGGCCCACCCGCGTGCAATGACCTAATGTTCCGCCCCCTCTAGAGAATTTTTCTTATATTGATTAATAATTAACGTTGATGTTATAAACTTATTTACCGTAAAATCCGACGTATAATGCACACTATTACGTTATCCTTTTGTGCAAATAAATAACTCTATTATATATATATACGCCAACAGCGTATCTTGTTCTGCAATTGAATAAGGCAAAATAGCTTTTAAAAAATCATAACATTAAAAATAATTCTGGATTCCCAGAGCGATAAAAATATCCAGCCATTCTAAAATTCAAATGTTTTATTCCACATAAAAATACAATGCTAACCATTGCCAAAATACAGAAACAAAACTTTTACTTAATAATTACATTAGGTTACAGTGAATACGCACAAGTATAGATGCCATGAATTAATCCAAAAAAAATAATAAACTCTGAAGACATGGCACCCCCCCCCCCCATATAACGCACCCCTATACTTTCAAGCTGCAATTTTTAATTTTTAGGTATATTCACCGTATAACGTGCACCTTCTCTTTTAGGAAGAAACCTGAAGTGTATGTGAGCAATGCTCTTATGTTTTGAAGTCATTTATTCGAGGTATTATTCCAAGCTTTAGAAAAAGATAGTTTTCTTCTAGAATTGCCATTCTTTTTCATTATAAGTATGTCATTTCTTTAAAATAAACAGTATTTCGATCTATGCATAAGTCTAATTTTTTTTCTATGCTCATCTTTTTTTTTATATTTGAAGCTATCATATTTACACCCGGGGTAAAACTTGCACCAGTAAATTTCGATCTTATTTTTTGCTTTTCAAATGCGCGTTATACGCTGGATTTTACGGTATATAATTGTATAGAAGTATATAAAACATTAACAAAAATACAAATAGACGCACAAATAACTTCTTCCTCTGTTTTTTCCCCTAATTTGTAAGGTCATTGTTAAATTGAAAACTTTTAATTTCCCAAAACGCATATTGAATTGAAACACTCCTATATCTTTGGTAATATTAACCCCATTTTAGATATTTTCGTAAAGCAACTTTCACAAAAAATCATAGTTGACAGTGAGCCGCCAGTACCGCTCATAGGGGGGGGGGAATGAAAAATAAATGATAATTTGAAAAAAACTAAAAAACACGCTTTTATACTGAACGAACTAAAAAGTAAAAAAATAATTCTTAATAAAGAATAAAATGATTAACGAGAAAATGAATGTCATTGGGGTAAAAGCGTGGGGTGTTCTATAAATGTATCAGTTGTTATAATTTCTAACTTCTATTATGAAAAGCTGAATTAGTGTAAAAATGAAGTACAAAGCACCCCACGCTTTTACCCCAATGACATTCATTTTCTCGTTAATCATTTTATTCTTTATTAAGAATTATTTTTTTACTTTTTAGTTCAATTCAGTATAAAAGCGTGTTTTTTAGTTTTTTTCAAACTATCATTTATTTTTCATTTTTTAGTTCGAACTACAATGAAAGCGTGTTTTTTAATTTTTGAAACTATCATTTATTCATTGTTGAATTTATCCTTGAGTTTGATATTTGAAGCTGGAATTACGTGGCTGTGGAATTAGTCTTGCTCTTCAATGGATATTAATTAACGGGTCTGAAGTGTATTTATTCTCTCCGTTTACGATGCCTTGGATGAGTCCCGTATCGCTGTATAAGATTCCGTCTCTTTTGAAAAGGTCAAACAAATAAAAGTGTGCAAAGAAGAAAAAGTTCGAATTAAAAAAATTTTTAATGTACCATGTTTTTATAACGGACTAAAAATTATAAAATTCCTCCTTTTTGTTTTCTTTTTTCACTTTTTCATGCATTGTCATCCACTTCTGAGCTGTGGTCCAAATTTCAAGTATCTAGATCATCGGAAAGTCACACAGAGTTTAAAATCAAATACAAAATTCCACCCGGACAGACATTAGAGAAAGCGAGTTAATAAAAGCATGGTAATATTAAGTGTCAATCGTTTTTCCACCTTTTAAACGTGTTCCTTTCATGTTAATATGCATCATCATTTCTAAGCGTATTGCTTTATAAAAATAAAAAATATTTAGCAGTTAGAACGCAAATTATTTTTTTTCACATGCAGGAACCTTTTTTTTAATTTTCATTTTCAGAAAAATGTTTATAATTATGGTAATAAATTGAACACACCAACCCTCCACTTCCTCAGATACAGAACACTTTTTTTCGTTTGTTTTATTTCTTTTAACCGCAAGTGTATTTTATATTTGCATATAATTAGCTTTAAATTCAAAACACTCGCCTTAGGGTTACACATTATTCTTTTAGTCGCTAAATCTGAAATTAGTCGCCAAATCTGGAAATGATGTATGAAATTAGTCGCCATGTCTGAAAATGGTGTATGGAACTAGTCGCCAAATTTAAAAATGATATATGCCAGATCTGGAAGTGGTATATGGTATTGTCACCAAATCTGATTATCCTTATTCCTGACGATCCTGAAAAGGACAATGGAACAAAATTATTGTATTGTCATCTATCCTTGACAAGTGTGCGAAATTTCGAATGAATCCAATCTTTTTAAGTGGGTAAAAATCGATTTCTAAGATTCTGTTACATGCAAGTGAAACTTATAAAAGCGTGTTAAAAACCTTTTCTGGCAGTTTTGCCGACTCTGTCACAAATTTTGGTATCAAATGAAGGATGTGTGCAAATAGTAGACATTAATGGATTATGGACCAACACTTGTGCACTAACATTCTATTTTTTTAAAACTATGCTATATTATCGGGAAATAAGGACTTATATGGGTTTTTTTCAACAACTATTTAAAATTCAGCGTATTTATACGATTTAGTGTAAGTTTTATTTCGAAAAATTCGCAAAACATCTTTTGCTTGAATGATAGAACGATATGCGGTCTGCGCCACTTCTTGTTTTGGCCGCCCGCGCGCATTGCACCCGCTGCAAACCTGCTAGGATCGGCCCTGTCTTTCAGTTTAATAAAGCGGAAAAATTTAAAATAATTTTGAAGTAATGACAAAACCTATTTTTTTTAATATCAAACTTGTATTGAAAAAAATTAGCGATTATTTTTCAGTTCGAATCATAGTAAATTATATTGAAGTTGGCAATATCTAACATGAAATAGAGAAAAAGTATATGAACAGAAGTGTGTACAGAAAAAAATTATCGGAAACTTTTTCCCTTACGAGCGTATAAGCATTTGAATGATAGGTTTAAGATAAATCTAGAAAGAAAGAGTGGGAAAAAAGAAAAAATGACATTATACATTTTTAAGGAAGGTTGTTCAGCACTACATCGAACACTATAGAAGAGAGATTCAAACCTTTCCAGCATCAGTTAACTATCCTAAATTTGAGCCGAGGTCACACTTTCCCCTTTGAGCTCGTTCTTTATTTTACGAAATTTAGTAGAGCGTTACGTTTTTTTAGACGTAATCTTTATGTAATCAATCGATTGGAAGCTTAAGAAATCTTCTTACCTGAATGAATTTTTCCCGGGTCACATATTTGTTCAGAGAAGAATTTCAGATGACTGTAAATCTGCTTAGAGATAAAACGTCTATGAAAATAATGTTACATTTAATAAATGTTACTGACTGAATAGACTGGATCTTTTTTTCTACGATACATGGCCCAAAGAAAATCAAACTGCCTTTGAGGCAAAATATGCGAAATGTGAGAACTATGTCTTGAAATTGAAATAAATCGAATAAAGAAAGCATTAAATAGAAATTGTGTGTGTGTGTGCGTAAGACAACAGATCTAAGGGATTATAATCAATCGAAAAAAATCAAGGGCTATGGCGAGAGGTCCGGACTTAGGGACCCCTCCTTGAGTGCACCACTGATACAAATTATTAATAAGTTGTTAAAAAATAAAGAAAACAAGAGGAAATATTCTAAGCCAATATGTATTCTATTTTTGCGTTACGTCTCAGAATGTATAGTATTTATGTTGTATGTTTTAAAGGTATATTTCATGATAAATTCATTGATTTTATGTATTTGAAACATTATTATTCGTAAATTCGGAAAAAACCGTGCATTGTATTTTTTCCATTTTTTTTTCCATCCTGGTTAAACAGATTTCTTGTTGAACTTTGAAAGAAGCAATAAAAACGTAAATTAAAGTAGGATTTACTGTAATATCACAATACATTTACAAACTGCTTTCAAACGATCAATAAAGGAGTAATTGAAAAGCTGTTTTCAGTAGGATTTATATATTTATATATACATATAACTTGTACCATGCTCACCCTTTCGAACGTTTGGATAGGTCATAAGTTCTATTTGAAATAAAATAAACATATTAATTTTTTAGATAAATTTTTAATATATTTATTATATATTTTTTAATTTTATATGTATATAAATCTGTTTTTGTGAATTACAAAACTTGACATATAATCCCCAATACCTTTGATTTAAATCTGAATGGAATGTTACATTTCTAAATTCAATTAACCACAACAACAAAAAATTTCAATTATTTTTTTTACAGAAAAATTCATTTTTTTAAAAAATTCTTTCTTATTTTTAAATTATTTTTTAATTTGCCTTTTTTTCTGCTTATCAACCATGGAAACATAACAGCAACATGAAATAAAACAGCTTTAACATTAACTGGTTAGAAATTACCCATTCCGGACATCAAAAAATTTCCGAACTGTGTGTTTGAACTTTTGGTTTCTTCCTTTTTAATATTAATATTTAAATTAAGGTATCTGACTACGTTTGGAGCCGTAATTTCTTTAAAAATTTTTTTTGATATTTAGTGTCACTTTAATTAGAATATATATGTAAAATTGTTTTAAGAATGTTATTCGGAAAAAAATTACTTAAATATAATTTTTTGCCAAAAAAAAAAGTGTAGAAAAAAAAAGCATATTTATAAAGCATTTTTCTTTCAAGAAAAATGCTTCTACGGTAATTATACATCGTCTATATATGATTAAGACTTCTATATGGAGCCTGAACAAAGATTTTTGAAATATATAATTTAGAAGTGAATTTATACATATTTTAATGTATCAGAATAGAGAAATTTTAGCAAAAAAAAAAAAAAAACACCGGTTATTTATTTATATAACACCGTAGCTCTAAATTAATGTGAATTTTTCAAAAATCCTAGTGCTGACTCTATACAAAAGTCCTAGCTGCAAAATATTATTATTTTAGAAGCATTTTTCATAAAATGAGAATTTTTTGAAAATATGTCATTCTTTCTTTTTTTATACTAAAAATTGCATTTACATAGTTTTTTTCTTGCGATAATATTCTTAATACAACTTTATATGTGCATTCTAATATAACTGACATTAAATATCAAAAAATTATTGATTTATACGCTTTTTCAATATCTCGGTTCCAAACGTAGTCAGTCACCTTAACTGGACAGAAAATGAATAGAAATGGCGTTCAGCATCAAATTATAAATGTTAGAACCTTTGCTTAGTACCGCGTATAATCAGTGTATATTTTTTTGCTGTTGCTCTTCTGTCTCTGAAGCACTTATATAAATTCAGTTGTTTGCTAACCATTGGATATAGAGGAATAATTACCATACTTATCTTACCTTGAATTATCAAATAAATGATATTCTCCCCAAAAATAATGAGCCTTTTCTGTGTGGAATAAGTTTGTCTAAGGGAAAAAGATCGACTTGTATTACCTTCGAGAAAAAAATTAGAAAAATAAGTCAAAAATATTCAATACATGTACAGACAAATTTAAAGTTCTGTGCTCAGATTTCTATAGTGTCAAAAACCTTACTGTATGTATGAAAGCTTTGAATGCGGTGAAAGTATTTACCTCACGAATTGTCTGAGATTTGTTTGACATTCCGCAATGTCATACGAATCACAAGGTTCGAATTTTTCTTCATTGCTTCCTTCACTTTTTGTATATGCGTCTGTTTATCAGTTACCTTTTCTCTACATAAAGCCACAAACATGGGGAAAAAATGCTTTTTCCTGTACGAGATGTGCATTTGTCCTTTATATAATAATGAGATGTGCAAATATTATGCTTTTAGGTACTAGAAGATAAAAGAGTATTTTCTTATTCCTGTTAAATGTGCACAAATTCTTCTCTTTCTTTGGGGTTTAATTACTCTTTTGCCAATGTATCTTTAAGAGTTATCCTATTTTAAAGTGTCAACAAAGCATTTCTCATATGTAATGTTCCGCTGCTTTTATAAACACTGTTTTTTTTAAAATTCATATCTGAATTTTCAAAAAGGGTTGAAAAGTATTATAAAGAAATAAAAATTATTACTTATACAGTTTCAAAAACGCAGAATCAACGTCAAAATTTTTTCAAATTCTAAAAATTGTTTCATTTTAGTTCTTAAAAATTTTTTTAAAGAAAAATCATTACAAAAAAAGCATACAGGGAGAAAGGTGGAGTTAGTCCAGTTGATAACATAAAAGAAATGTGAGTTTTAGTAAAATGATAGAGAAACAGGAATGATTTTTTTTAAGAACATCTTTCTTGAATTTTACATTAGCATGTAACTTTTAACTGCATATTTCGCAAAAGTATTTTGACATTTCTTTCAGTCAACAGCAACTAATTACAACTAATATTACTTTTTTTAATTTGAATTTTCTTAATTTTTCTTATACGTATGTACTCCAATACACGTTATGTAGCTCTTTTATTCGCAAAATTGACAACAACGATCTTTTCACTCTTTTGTCTTTCCACCCATAAAAAAGTTCATCGATACCAATTCTTTGTCAAATAAAGCTAACTTTTGACCGAGTCTAGTACTTATATTTATTTACCGAACCCACTGCTCTTTAATGCATACATACAAAAAACACATTTATATACATATATTTGATTAAGTATTATATGATAGAAGATGATACAGTGCGAGGGTTTTAGTAAAAGCAGATGCCATAACGTAGCAACAAATCAGAATTGAAAATTCGTTCATAAACTTTTGGTACAGAATAGGCCCCGTTTATGTTATTTTTTGTAAATTTTTACCAATTTTTTTCCATTTTAGTGATAATTATTTCTAAAGCATAATTTTAGTAATAATAATTTATAAAGCATTAGCATATTTTTCTTAAAATGTACTAAACAAATCTAAAAACCACAACATAATCCCCATATCTCCATTTAAAAAAAAAAAAATTGTCGTGCAAGTAGTTGGAAACATTACCCCCCCCCCCCAGTCAAATATTTAAATCTATATGCAAATGCATGTAATTTTTACACTAAATAATCATAAAGGGGAAAATTTAGTATGCATAATTGTTTTTTAAATAGTTCATAGAGGCATAAAAATTGAAGAGCTGCAACCCTCCATACAAATATTGTGGCCGAGGTAGCCAAGTTGTCAAGGTAACGGATTCTTGACTGGCATGTCATGAGTTCGAGCCTTGTACCTCTGAAGACCCCCCCCCCGTGCAGAGGGGGCTGATGCACGTTGAATATGTAAAGGCTCAAACGTCCTACCATTGGTGTGGTGTGGAAATTAGGAGAGGCGGTGCCAGCGCAGGTGTCGTCCTCGTCACTTGATCATGGTTCAAACTTACGACGTCTGTCACCAAAAGCCCTCAGGCTAATTAGCGCGACATTAATATTTTCTCACTCACTCTATGCAAAAGTCCTTGATATCCCGACTCCATATATAGTAGATAAAAAGATGTTTATATATATGATTACATGAAAATAGACCACATATAAACAGGAAGTGTAACATATTTGGCAGAGATTCTAAATTTCCGCCTTTTTCGATTTTTAAATGACCTTTTATTTACTTATTGTTTATTTTTTTTTCTTACTTTTGGCAAGTTTCCACTCTTTCTTGATTTGAAAAAGTAAGGTTTTACGGAAAACGTATACGTTACAAATCAAAGAAAGAATTGGATTTCTGCCTTTTTTAATGATTTGAATTTACAATTTCAATATTGATGTAATGGTACAGATGCAACTGTGGAGATGATGAAAGGAGATTTCCAGTTTTTCCATTATTATTAAATATAGTTCATTTCCATTTTTCAAATATACTGAATAAGAATATTTATTACAGTTTTGTCAAAAATTATAACTGAAGTCGGCTTTTAACGAAATATTTTCCCTCGAGTTAAAAATAAACTTATTTCTTACCAATCACTCAGCTTTAGCTTTCAGAAAACTTTCACGCTTATCAATTGTGATCTTTTAATATGTGCCACAGAAAAAGTTCTCTTTTAATACATCTCTACCATCAATTTTTAAATTAAGTTAAGGTATGAATTCTTCACACTTTCGATAAAAAAATTAATTACGTAGTAGTTAATAAATAAAAGATAAAGGGAATAATGGTTTACAATAAATTATGTTTACATACATCCCCAGTCAGTGCATAAAATGTTATAAATTTGAAGGAAATTACATCAATTAGTCACTATATTAATTTTAGATGTATATATTCTATTTAATTACCATTTGATTCATACTTTTTAGAATTTCTGGAGAACATTGAATGATTTATGAAAATTACTTATTTTCTCCGTTCATGGATTTTGATTATTTGATCTTTGTTTTAGATAAACATAATTTAGGTCTATAAGGTTGTAACGTATGACTATTCCTACTTCCCTCTAATCCCCCTTGTCTACTCTCGGACCCGGCTAGATGTGTGGGGAGAACTAATTGATCAGTCGACATGATTCACTAAAATTATTTTATTGTCACACTTATCAACCCAAGCTCAATAATAATCCAACTAAGATAATTTAGATCAATGATTAGAGCGTGAAGGTGAGCCCAGTTAGCCTGGGGATAATATTTACGGACACTCAACTAATTTCTACGATAACTTATACTAGTTCGTTATTAACTCAGCAGCGCACTAACAATTTACTTTCTAACTTCTATTTAAATAAATTATTATATTTAATTAATTATTAATTATTATATTTAATAAATTATTATACAGATGAGGCCTTCAACACTAATAGTTGTCCTGATAAGCTCACATCCGAGTGATCCTCACTTTGGATATCTTCAATTCTCATAGTAATAATCTTAGATTCTTACTTCAATAACTCACGATCCTCCCTTCACTAACTCTCAAAACTCGTGAATACAGAATATATATAATAAACTTAATTTGCATAATCACGTTTTCTTACCTTCGATGAAAGTTGGTTGAAAGAAATGTTTCCCTCAAAGAGTCCCCAAGGAATTATTGAGAGCCGCGTATAGATCCGTCACAAGGTTAATAAGACTTTTTTAATGCGATGCAAAAGCGTCAAATGATCTTAAAATTAGATACCAATAAATGAATATAATCTCTATTTAACTCTAAAAATACGTTCGAAAAATTCAATTATAAACTGCAGCTATTTTTCCTTTTATATACTTGCAGTTAATTAATCCCGCATTCATAGAATGCTATACGGTTTCCCCGCCTCGCAGCTGATAGATTGGTTTTTCTATGCAGATAACATTACATCTTTCATATACACAGGTGCACCCCTAAAATATTGCAGGATCATTTTATCTGACATCATGCCGACAGCCATCGCCGAAAAACATCAGCATCTGCACCCAACTGGTACCAAGCCTCGAGTGGAATTCGAGTTGTAAGAAGGGACCGCCCAAACCACAAGAGAGCGAAGAGGAGACCCATTGGAGCACTCAAAAAGAAACGTTGTGTTTTGTCCTTCTCTTTCACGAATGAAATATTCTGTTGCATTAAAACACTCAATAGTTTGAATAACTTGTACCTAGATGGAAATATTTTAATTAATAGCTGTAAGAAGTAATAAATCAATAATTTAATCTCTTATAGCTCATCTTATAGCTTAATCTTAAGTTAGTCTTTATTCCCTAAATTAAACAATATCAAATATGTTCGTCTTCTGCAAAAAATACTGCATAAATTAAACAGACAATTAAAAATTGCTTCTTTAAGATGGTTAATCATTTATTTTTATTGAAAATAATTGTAAAATCCCCGTGCACCACAAAGTATCACACGAGGCTCACAGAAGTAAGTATTAATCACACATTACAAAGAAAGGAAGGGGAAAAAATCCTTTGAGGTTATGAAGGCTTACAAATATTTACAAAAAATTCACAGATCTTTATTAAAGCACTTTTGGTGGAAGTAAGTTGCTGAAGATTCGGAGGTCAATTTATATTAAGTCCCTTGAAACCTCTCTAATCTTATTATCTTTCTCTCTCTAACATACTTGGAACACAGAAGGAGCACATGCTCTACATTTTCCGCGCCACCAATATTACAATCACTAGAAAAATGACGGAACTAAATTAAATTAATGATTAATTAATTTGATCATTGAACTTATCTTTGTGAAGCACATATTATAAAAGTTAAACGTCTAAAAATTACAAAATTCATGGAAAAAATAAGTACATCACACAAAATCAGATAGTTAAAAACCTTGACTGGACGAAATGGAGACTAATCATGACGCGGGAAGAAAAATTCCATGGAAAAAAAATTAGCTCAAAAATTCAGCGATAGGGATATTTATGACACTGTAGTTCAGGGCTGGGCAGACTTTTCCAGGGTACGAGCTACTTCTAATTTTTTCAAGGTGTTGCGGTCCACCCTGTATCAGTGGCACACATAAGGGGGGGGGAGGAGAATCCACGGGTCCGGACCCCCCTTTATGTCAAGGGCTATGCCCCCTTTATGTCGAGGGCTGTGCCCCCTGTGTGTCAAGGGCTATAGAGGGCTCCATAGCCCTTAATTTTTCTCGATCGATAATAACCCCATGTCTATAGTACGTAAAATTTAATTATTTGTTATGAATGATTTTTTATTTATTTATGCGAGTTATTTATTCAATAATTTATTTCTTACTTTTCTTTGTTCTCGACAATCTACAAAACGAAAAAAAAATAAGTTTGACTACGTATTGGGTAGGATATGAGAGCGGTAGACATTCGACCCTGGACCACCGCATCGCGCCCCCTTTGAAAAATTCACGCGTGTGCCCACTCTGCCCAGTGTCGTAGGTGAGGTGAGGTAAGGAAAAAGTCAACAATATTTGTTTATAATAAATACGGGATATTTACTTACCTACGTAAATAAAACAAAAATTCACTTTTTTGAAACCGCGTTTAAAGCAAAACGCGAAATACAAACATAACAATAATAATCACAAATATTGTAATATCTAATGATGCATTTATTATCAAGCAATTCAAAATATACATTAAAAAATAAAACATTTGCATCTTAAGTGAGTTCTTGAAATTATAATCAGTAGAAGACCTTGTCTGTGTACTGTCAGCCCATCTTGAATATTTCCATATATAATTACTAACTGTTAATCTTCAGACGATCGCCACAAATTGTCTCGGCGGTCCACCCGTCGATCACGATCGGCGTAATGCCCACCCCGGCTGTAGTTCCTTATCTTTCCGAGAATTGGCATAAAAAATGGGCATGAAAATAAAATCCACAAATTCATTCTTTCATTGTGACAACCGCATTAGTAATTTGAGTTAGAAAAACATGCAGTACAGTCCGAAGAATAGTATTCTTAGCTAAAATGAGCCAGCTCAAGTGAATGTGCGTTTCACTTTACCAAAACGCGCATTATTGATAAAGCTGTGTTATCTTCATCCTTCACATTTCGTGAGCTTAGAGCTCAACAAAAGTTACGTAAGTGGGCTTTATTGTTTAATGCTTTGAAAGGCATGACTAAGAAGTTCGAAGAAACAGAGTCGCTGACAGTTCGCTCAAGCAGAGAACGTAAGCCTTCGTCAGAAGAGGTGATAACAGATGTTGCAATTGTAATTGTTATCAGATCACAAGGAACCATATTGTTGGTAAATATATCAGTGGTAGCGCGTGGAATAGGACATATTGCGTACGGCCGTAGGAAATGTGCATAGAATGCTAGTTGTAGTCTCTAAGAACGGTAGTTTATATTGAATGTGTTCGAATTCCCCTTGCTGGGAAGTGAGTGTAGCGAATAAAATTTAACATTTTCTGTAACTTTGTATGAGTTATTATTATTATTATTACTATTTGTAACACTTTTGCACTGTACAGCGCCATAAATGCTTTAGCGGTAATTATTTGAACTAATTTGTTTTCTCACGAAATTCTACTTGTCATGTTATTATTTGTGTCTACCAAGTTTGGTGCCATTTCTTTTCTCAGATCAAACTACAGGTGGCTTTGGATTGTGTCAGTTAAAAAAATCCCCCTGTTATTTCCAATCAATATTATTTTTTTCTGGTATACTCGTAAGTTAGTCTGAATAAATGAGCTTCCTGAGCTGTGATATTTCGAAGTATGCTAACTATTAATATTAATTTTTCGCTGACTTTTTAAAGACTCATTTCGTTTCGAAAAGATGAATGTATGCGTTTGTTACATCAAACAATATTCTTAATATACCCTTTCTCTTTTAAAAATGGATATATTCATCAAATAACATAAAAGGAGGATATAATAATAAGAACATAGTAAACTAAATTTTTGAATGTAAAATATTTTTTCTAGTTTTCCCCCTCACAGAAAATATTAATTTAAAAAAAAAAGGTTTTGAAACGTAAGTATAAGGATCATTTTCAAAACGGGAAAAATAGTCGCTTTTGTGGTGACTCAGGCCAGTGAAACAAAATAAGCTATGATTCATAGAGTGTTTTCAGAAAGACAAATTCCTTAGAAATATAAAGATAAATAATTGTTTAGGAATGTTCTATTATGTGTCATTTCAGTCATTTCTAGTTTTTTAAAAGCATTTCTATTTTAATTTAATGCATGACTATTAGAACGACTCAGAAATCCTTCACAAGCACAAATGAACCCTCCCTAGGCTATTATATTTTATTTCGCCCACATAGTCACTCTACTATTTACTAAATTATATACATTTCCATGTTCTCTGCACATATATACAAGAACAATATTAGGAAAGATTCACATGCGCTGGTGCATACAAGATCTCAAGCAGGCTAATGATTCACTCTCCTGTTCCTTCCGTTCCTCCACCAAAGGGAAACCATACAAGTACTCTGTATGGTTGCACCATCTAGCAATTGTGACATTAATAAATGATAATATCTTATTACTGGTTACACAAATGCATAATATTTTTATCTGACCGATTCAGTTAACATATTCTGTAATCGGCATTAAGCTCATATTATTTTAGTTAAGATAGATAGTTAGAAATTTTCTATTTGAGAGTTTAAACTACTTTTTGTAAAGAAAGAAATGCATGTAAAATATTTGATAAATAAAAGAATGAGATTTTTGTAGGAATATAACCATTTCAGAAATTCTTGATGAACGTTTCTTAAAGATTCGTCCTTTGCAAGACCTTTTATAACATTAACTCATTTAATACTTTTTGTATTTTACTCATTTGAAAGAAAAACCTATGGTCAATGTCAAGTACATTGTTACCATTACATTTCGAAATAATCTTAATTATGACACTGTAATTGAAAAAGGCAGAGTAGGTTATGTACTTTTTCCTCAAAACAATATGAAAATAATTTCATTGTTTCAAAAGAGATTATAAGGATGTTATTATGGGCAGCATAAGGAACCAAAATACTGTGAGATCCCAAACATCTCAAGGTTATTCGTTGATCAACTGATTCGTGTACTGATCTTCCTTGAACTGTTTCTTTTTCTCAAGAAACGAAAGTAAACTACAATTTTTAATATTTTGTTGACTTTTTTTAATATTGTTGTGTTTTCTCTTTATAAAAAAATTTTAATTTTGATATAGCTATCTTTGATACTTACGTATTATCGCAACCTATTGCAGTGCCGATTTAAGCTCATTTCGTGCCCTGGGCGCAGAAGATTTACAGGTCCCCTCGGCACTGGCGGATCGAAATTTATAACCAGAAAATCTAGTTAAGTCCAGCTTATCCGGGCCCTTTCGACCCTGGGCCCCTGGGCTTCCGCCCCAAGAGCCCAATGGTTAAACTGGCCCTGACCTATTGGCTACATCATATGAAACGAAGCGCACGATTGCCAATTCAGCGCATACGACATATGAGAAATTGGGGGTGCCAACTTGGCGAGTTATCTTGAACGTTGGTGATTTTTGCGATAATACGTAAGTACCTTATCTTTTACTGGCAGTTTTATTTGAAAATTGATCATTTTCGTAGTGTAAGCAATTGAATAATGCAACTTTGTTTTCAATTTAATATAATTTTTAACATTTTATATGTAATTAATACAATATTTTTTATCAGAAATTAATAAATGTCTTTTTTTAGTTTATCTGATTTCCTCTTATTTTGGCATTTCAAAGACATGCGATTTCGTTGAGTTGAGGAGTTTAAAATTTAACACTTATCAAAGTAGAGAAAGTAATTTGATTTTTCCATGATTTTTTATTAAATGTTTTAGATATTTATAAAATATATGTTTCAGATATTTATTAAATACTATAATTAAATAGATGCAAAAATATTGCACTTACCGCGTATATTCCGGCGTATAACGCGCACTTTTAACACACGAAAATAAGATCGAAATTTGCGAATGCGCATTATACTCAAGATATAAAAATGATAGCTTTAAACATAAAGGAAAGATCAGTATAAAAAAAATGTACATTTCAATAAAAAATATCATCATACTGTTTATTAAAAGAAATGACAGACTCTGTGAACATTCATTACTGGATAATATGAAAAATTCGTTATATTCGTATTCCTTTATGTCTTCAGATACACCATCGAATTCTGTATCATCTTCACCATCACTGTTTCTCTGATACATGAATAATCATTTTCCGTTCCATCTAGGCTGTTAGGTATAATATTTTTTACATGAATTAGGCCATATTTCATTGTATTCCATGCATTTTTATTAACCACTCTTATGCTATATCTGGACTTCAAATCATAAGAACATTTAACATGTACATTTCATGTTTTTTCATAAAAAGAAGGTGCACGTTACACGGCGAAAATTCCTAAAACTTAAAAAAATGCAGTTTGAAAGGAAAAGTGCACGTTATACGTTATACCAGATTATACGATAATTGTTTATTTCAATAATAAACTATTTATGTCACATAATTCAAAATTGAAAAATAAATAAAAACCCGTGATGCATTTCTGGTTGCAGTTGACATTGTACGCAATAACATGTGGGACTATATTTTTATTTTTCCTCCTACTTTTGTTTTTGAAAGAAAAAAAAACCTTTCGCGAAATAATTATTTTCACTCTCGTTTCAAATATAGGCCAATTTCAAAGCCGCGGTGTATCTGTAGAGGTTATTTTTGTCCCTCTCGTTTTAAGCGCTTTAGGATCATTGGTTGCTATGGTTACGAAGTAGACGGAACGATTGCAACGAATTTGAACTGTCATGCTTATTGTCATGTTCGTTACGTAATGGAAAAATGAGTCTGATCTTAAATCCATTCTTTCGCTTCTTTCCTTTCCATTTTAAGTTTACTCATTGAAAAAGAATTCTGATGTGTTGCAATTTATTTTTATCGATTAATCGAGAACGAATAGCTTCATTGCACTAATCGTTGAATTAAATAAAAAAGTCGATTTTAAACTTCTGTTTGATTAACTAATCGTTTGCTTCATTTAATAAATTCGTATAACATAAAAAATTACAATACTAAGTTTTAACAAGTTTTTAAGTGAAACTAAGTTTTAACAAGGAAGTATTTGAATGACTGCCAAAATAATAAAATTTAAAATCTGTATTCTCCTATTATAATAACACACTTGTCCAGAATTTTTTTTGTTTACTGGGATATTTTCTATTTTCTGCAGAAAATAAACTGGTCTATGTTCGGAACCATGATTTAGAAAAGCATATAAATGAATAACGTTTTTAAAATTTAAATATCACCTAAATTAAAATATACATATAAAATTATTTAAATACAATTTTTTGGCAAAAAATGAAGAAAGAATTACATAAATTCAAAATATTCTTCTTTTATGGAAAATCTTTCTTTTATTTTAAAATTTTACCTATACATAGCTAAGACTTCTGCAAAAAGCCTGGTCTAGGATTTTTGAAATATATTATTTAGAAGTCTATTTTTTATTCATATTTTAATGCATCAGAAATGGAGAAAATTTAACAAAAGAAAAAAAAAACATCGGTTATACTTTTAATTGATCGTAACTCTGAAAATAATGTGAAATTTTTTTATAACTCAAAGTTTAAGCCCGGTATAGAAATCTAGCAACATACAAGACAAATATTATTATACTAAAACTATTTTACCTATAAGAAAAATGTTTCAAAAATATGTTCTTTTTTCATTTTTTTGGCAAAAAAATTGCATTTAAATAACTTTTCTTAGAATAATATATTTAAAACAATTTTATATGTATGTTCTAATTCAACTGACACTATAAAAATATAAAAGCAAATTATCCGTTTATGAGTTTTTTCAAACACACGGGTTCAAACGTAATCTCCTTAAAATATCCGACTACTTGTGACAGCTTTTTTTTTTTCAAAAAAGGAGATATGAGGATTTTTTGTGGTTTTTAGATTTGTTTAGTACATTTTAAGAAAAATATTCTAAAATTAAGAAGAGAAAAAGATATTATTATTACTAAAATGGGTAAAAATTTACAAAAAATAACATAAACCATTGTGTACCAAAAGTTATTGAACAAATTTTCAATTCTGATGTGCTTCTATGTTATTCATGTTTGAAATGACCTTCAGGATAAGAGATATTTTAATTTTTACAAAAACTAGAGCACTTTATCTTAGTTAGTATACGAAATAGCTTAAAAAACAGTGATTACATTAAAGTAAGGGACTGTAAATTTTGTAATAAAACAGTGATTGATAAATCTGAAGATTAAAACACTTTTACTTTTTAAATTTCAATTAATTATTTTCAAAACTTTTTAGCAATCGCTGTACCCGTTTAAGAATTTTCCAAAAAAAAAAAAAAAAAAACATTTCGAGTAAACTGCGTTTTAAGGTATGACGTCTTGCTTAAAGTAATGGCTTTTGCTTTTACTAATAAACTTGTAGTTTTTGCTCTAGTGAACGGGGGGGGGGGGAATTGGTACTTTTTTAAAGCAAATAAGATGGCTTATAAAATAAAATCATAAAAAATATTTGTCAATTTTTGGCAAAATTCACAATTTTAGGGTAGTCGGATACCTTAACTGCAATAGAATAAGGATTTGTAATATTGTACAAAAAGTGTTACAGTTTACAAATAAAAATGTGTTGGAATCAAAATTCTGATGGCTTAAATGATTTATTCATGTGGCTTTATTCTATATAATAGTTATCGTATTATCGTAATGTCATCTTAAAATGTACACTGTAAGATAAAAGTAAGAATAAAGAATAAAAAGACTTGACGAATGAAAAGCAAGAAAGTTTGCTATGCAGACTCGCGTTACATAAACAGAACTGAATTTCAAAAAACATAAATACATATGTTTCAAAGAAAGAAACGCCAATTTATAGTATTATATAATTTAAGTTAAAATCTTGTTCTCTTATAAGATGTATTTATTTTTTCTTTCAGTTGCTGGGGAAGTTACCAAAAAAAATTTTGAACTTGAAAGATGATGAAAGAAATTAAATGAAAGAAAAAAAAATTATTTGAAATATAGTCCCCCCCGCCCTTCTTGTTTTTTGCGAAGCTAGAATTTTCTTTCGTTGCATTTAGAATGCTGTGAAGAATTTAGCAAACCGCAAAAGCATTTGTAATGCTAATGAAGTCGCCGCACAACTTTTTTGGATTCCAAACAAGGAAACTTTTCGGAATGCAGACTTAGAAATTTTTTGCTTCACGGTGATATTTTACTAATTGCAGAATCGTATAAAAACATTAAGTTAATAATATATTACATGTATCATAATTCAATTTGAATAACGATTATCACAAAGCCATTCTAATACTTGAGTTTCACTATTATTTTAACCATATATGAGAACATTTATTATTCTTTCATTCATTACTTACTATTTTTCATACATTTAGTTTCATGTCGCCAGAAAAATAGGAAATCCATTTATACATAACATTTGTAATGTGACGGGAAAAAATATTGCTTAAAAATTTGAACTATAAACGTATATGTTTTTGTAATAATTCACTTAAGTTTTCTGTGGAGAAATTTTTTATTTAATCATTGTCTTGCTTTCAAGACATCGCGTGGTAGTTAATTTTTAGTTTTCTGCATATCGGGAAATAACCACAATTTATCTCCGAAAAAAATGCCACATTAGCGTTTTTAGTTCAGAATGATGCAGTCTTTTATCATCCGTGTATTCTGACCAATCACAAAAGTCTGTACTGAAAATCATGTGATTCTAAAAGCTTCCGGTTGACAAAACCTATGAAAGCTGAGATCTCCGGAACAAACAAAGAATGCTTTTGCGTATGGCTATCATGTTCACGCCCGTTTGTGTTATGTGTCGTCGCTGTTTATGTTGTATGTCTTTAAGTAACAATATAAATGTACAACTACAATTATAAGAAGTCTCCTCATCCTTTTCACACAACTGCTAAAACCTGAAAAAAATATCCTCTGAATACAAAAATGTCCTAATATAAGTGAAAAATGCCCTAATTCAAGTAAAATTATTCACAAGTAAAATAATAATAATAAAGTCGCCAGTCAACTGAATACATTATATTATATATTACAATGGAACAATGTTAGTATTCAGTTTCATTTTTCGAATTATTGTCCATCGTGTTCTACAGTTGATACAGATTAGTTAGATTGCTATCATTATATGAAAATCTTGCTTTAGTCCTGTACATAACATATTTATGAATATTATGAATATTTTGCACACTTGTCCAGGACCGATGACAGTACAATAATTTCACAATTTTGATCCATTGTCCTTATCAGGATCGTCAGGAATAACAATTGACAGATTTGGTGACAATACCATATACCACTTCCAGTTTTGGCGATTTATTACGTCTATCATTTTCAGATTTAGTGGTTTAATAGAAATAAAACAAATAAAAAAAAAGCGTGTGTTCTTTATGTGAGAAAGGGAAGGGTGGGTGCGTCGCAATTTCTTATTATAATATAAACATTTTTCTGAAAATGGAAATAAATAAAGACTAGTGATGTGAAAAAAATTTATGTTCTGACTGTTGAATATTTTTTGTTTTTATAATGCTCATATTAGAGCTCGTAATTTTTATTTGCTCGTATCGGAGCATGATACGAGAATTGTGGACTTTCGACCCCTTTTGAAAATTTCCTGTGTGCGCTACTGGTAGAAATCTAATTTTTTTATGCTCATCTTTATTTTTAAAGCTCTCCTTTTTATACCCGGTGTATTACACGCCCCTGTAAATTTTGATCTTATTTTTTGTGTTAAAAGTGCGCGTTACACGCTGGATTTTACGGTGCAAAAAACGGAAATTAAAAAAAAAATTCTTTTGTTATGAACACTTTTACTGTAAACGTATTAAAAAACTCTCTAAAACACGGGGAAAAAATGTTTCTTTATTGCTGTATACATATTATTTTTGTTACATTTTGTGCAAGTATTTGCAAACAGGTGCTTCTCCTGTAGTAAAAAAAAACAAAACAAAAAAAAAACAGAGAGACATTCATTAATTCATTCCGTACTTTTTACATCATTATCAAAAAGGATATGTGGCAATTCTGCCTGCATACCTTATTCAACAAAACATAAGGCATCCAGCATTATTATTTAGTTGTATTAGTGAATATAACAGAGTGATTAGTATTTATGAGTTGCAGAAACCTTTTTGAAAAGCCATTTCGCTCCAGTGGGCGTTAAACGAAAGAAAAGTAATGATTCCGCGCAAAAGGAGATGGTAATGTTCCAGCACCACTTCTCGAAAGTAGGGTGTTTCGACCTAATTTTGTCAGCTAGCCTAAGAAGTTCCGGTCAAGGATGGATGAGTGAAAGAACAATACAGGATTCGAGCAGAACTTCCGTTACCTAAATCCCATGGCCTTGAGAATGGCGTAAGATCCAATCGTTTTATAGTATTTACAAACGTAATCGTTCATTAGAAGAATCATTTATTCGAAGTAACAATCGAAAAAACAATTAAAATTTGTTGCTTATTTGTTGTGTAAAAGAGGATCACATTGTCGATAAAAAAAGGATTTTCGATTTCATCAATCTCATTTGATTTCAGTAAATACACTGTATTTTGTGTATTCTTCATGTTGAACATGTATTAATTATTTACGTAACGAAAAATGAATAATAGAAGTTATGCTGGAGAATTATTAGTTCGAGTATTATTTAGCAAAAAAAAAAAACTTTTCCAGGAGAAAAACTATGTTTTGCCTTTTCTTTCAAATCTACATTCGTGCATATATAAAGGAGAAAATCGACTTACTCACAAATCACGATATCGCCAGAACCACTAGACCTACAGATTTAAAATTTGGTAGGCATGTTTCTGTCCTGGAGTAGAGTTCGGTAACAAAAAAGGTTTTGCAAAAATCGATGGCCAAGCGAAATGGTAAGAGGTTGAGAGGCATTATAGATTTTTCTTAAAAAATTCCAGTTTTTGAACAGATAGACCCACCAAATTTGATAAGTATGTTTCTTTTGTTGAATACAGATTCACTAAAAACGGATTGAAAGGAAATCGACTCCTTTTGGGGTTACGGAGAGTTACTAGGATGCATGGATAAAAAACATTCCCATTTTTGAACTTCTAAACATACATTATGTAATGGAATTTGGTAAGCATGTTTCTTTTGTTCAGTTGAAATCCGCTCTAAGAACGGTCTCACAGAAATAGATTTTCAAGAACTTTACGAAAGCTTATCGATAAAAAAAATTTCCGTTTTTGAATTATTAGACTTAGATTTGAAATTTAGCAAGTATATTTACTTTGTTAATAGAAATCCATTAAAAATAGGTTTTGTGGAAATCCACTTTTGGGGAGAGGTTTAAAAGAGCGTAAAAGATAATTATGAAAATTCAAGTCCTGTCCTTTTCATACAGCATACATTGTCTTTTCTACCTGTCTATATATTCATACCGTGTGGTGGGCGGATAACGGCTATAAAAATTTAAAACGCTAATATAATTCCAGTATATTTTGCAAAGCATGGGTATTTCACCTTTATGGTTAATTTATTTCAGAAGCATTTTGTGACTTAATTTTTATATTATTCATGTTATTTACTGTTATTATACATTCATGTGATGGCTACTTTGTATGCCCCCAAAATATTATCAGTTTAGTAAACGAAAAACCAGATACTTTCCATCATGAAATATGCTTTACAAAAATTTATGGAAAACATTTTAATGTTCTGTATTGATCGGCATGAATATACCTAATATTTTCAATCAAAAAAGAATTACTGAAAAAGAGCACGTTTCGAATACGAGCAAATAAAAAGGCTCTTTCTTCTAATCACATTTGAACGCACCTAAGAGAAAAATCACTTAAACCGAGATAGTGATCAAACTTTTAGAAGTATTATGGTTCTAAGTGCAAGAAAGCAGTAGAAATGCACATGTGTTGTTGTTAATGCCTGAAAGAGTTTGATGAAGGCCCATGAAATTCATCAAGGCAAAGGGCTAAATGTACAGCTGCGTTTGGCCGTAGCTTTGAGCAACATACAGGTGACAGTACGTTTTGGCTCGGTCCCACCCCAATTTTGAGAGAGAACACCCTGAAAGTGGCCAAGGGCATATAAGAATAGGAAGTTATAAAACATATGTGAAAAAAACTACCAATCGGCATCTTAAACACTTTTTAGATTTAGAACATTTTTAAACCCCGTGCACCACACAATGTATCACACAGGGGCTTATAACACAAAGAAAAGAAGGACGGATTACGACACAAACAGCCATGCCTTCTCCGGGATTCGAACCCAGTCCCTACGGTACCACAGTCAGCGTCACTAACCACTATACCGGATGGCCGCAGTTACTAGATAGATCGATTGATATTTACATCATTGTCGCACTTAAGAAGTAACACGAGAAATATTGGTGACGTAGTCCTTTTACCAGTTCAAATGACGAGGACAACACGTGAGCTGGCGCCCCGATCTCCACACTTACGTTCCACGCCAACATTACGTGCTTCAGCCTTTCTACGCAACGGGTCTTTAGAGGTATTAGGTAACAATATTCACAGAAAAAGTTCATGAATACATCGAAATGAGCACTACACATTTACAAAAAAGATGAGTAATTTTTGGTTAAATTTTTTTATTTTATTCTTTATCATAAATACTTTAAAAAATGTGGTCTTTAATAAAATATTTTACAGAGCGTCAAGCAGACCTTCGTGATCCTCATTTAATACTTCGAATCTTGTCAATTGCCTCCCATCCGGAATGGTGGATATGACCCTCGGCTTGTAACCGAGTGGGCTCGGTTTCGAATCCCGATTAAGACATCGCTGTATTTTCGGGAAAAGAAGTCGGACTTTCGCCTGAAATGGATTCCTGTCTCGAATGGAAAGCAACGCGGGGATCTGTTCTATGCGGGGATCATCATTTGTAATAAAAATTCTACATTTTTCTGTGTTTGTACTGTATGTTTCTGTTCTTCCATCTCTCGTCTTTCATATGTATCCCGGGATAAAAAAACACAGCAACAATATTGTCAATTGAATGATTCGCACAGTCTGGATTTGAAGTACCAGACAACACTACATTAACTTTCATTTCTTCTTTATGTGCATATAATTAAGATAATCTGTCTTTTTTTTTTTTATGTATTTATAGAGTGATTCTCAACCGTTGTCCCGCCAAATTCTTGAAGTGAGAGGCCAAATTTCTTTAAAATTATTTATTTTACTCTGTGAAAAAATTAAATTCGGAACTGAATTTTCGGTCGTTTTATAGAAATAAACTAACAGTATTTGTGGTATATTTAACTTAGCCTTTCGTGGATAGATGGATGTAAATAATTTGATTGAGTTTGTAATTCATTTGGGAGGACGGATACATCTGTATTTGAATTAACTTTGAATGAAGAGGAAAAACTATAATTTCGCTCTGTAATAATCAAGATTTAAGTTCGAAATATTCAGAAGAGTCAATTTCAATTTTGGATTAAAATCAGAGGCTATTATTTCACAATAGCCAAAAAAGCTTCAAATATATTGTTACAATTTTCTGCATCTTAGCTTGAACTCGAATTTTCAGCATTAGCAAGTATAAAAATAAAATTTAAAAAAAAGATCGAAACTTTTAAATGTAGATGACGAAATGAGAGTGGCATTATCGTTTTTACGACCAAATATAAATTATAGTTTTAAAAAAAAACTACAAAATACGCTTTCATAGTGAATCGAACTAAAAAGTAAAAAAATAATTCTTAATATAAGAATAAAATGATTAACGAGAAAATTAATGTTATTGGGGTAAAAGCGTATTTTTATAATTTCTTACTAGTTCTATTCCGAAATGCTGAGTTAGTGTAAAAATGTAGTACAAAGCACCCCACACTTTTACCCCAATGACATTAATTTTCTTTTAATCATTTTACTCTTATATTAAGAATTATTTTTTTACTTTTTAGTTCAATTCACTATAAAAGCGTGATTTTTAGTTTTTTTTTAAGTATAATTTATTTTTCAGTTTTTAGTTCGATCCACCATATAAGCATGTTTTTTTAGTTTTTCAAAATATCATTTACTCCTTGTTGAATTTATCCTTGAGTTTGATATTTGGCACCGGAGGGAAGGGATTACGAAGCTGCTGGAATTAGTCTTGCTCTTCAACGGATATTAATTAATGGGTCTGAAGAGCATTTATTCTCTCCGTTTAAGAGATAGGATCAGTCCCGTTTCGTTATATTTCGCCTGCAATAAGTCGCCAAATCTGGAAGTGGTATATGGAATTAGTCCCCAAATCAGGATATCGTTATTCCTGATGTCCTAATCAGGACAATGAAACGAAATTATGAAATTATTGTATTGTCATCGGTCTTTGACAAGTGTGCAAAATTTCGAATTAATCTGACCTTTAAAAGTGGGTAAAAATCGAGTTCAAAGATTCCGTTACATACAAGTGAAACTTATAAAAGTGTGTTAATAATAAGAAAAGAAATTATCAAACTCAGATTTTGCATTAAATGTATTCTTATAACATATTTGTTATTAATTACTCGATAAATATTTTGTTGTCTTTGGCGTACATACCGTATTTAATCGAATCTAAGCCGCACCCCAAATTCTCAACAAATGCTAGTGAAAAATGAAAAATAGTGTAAAATAGTTTAGAATCTGTAATTGTTCTAATTGCCCCATCCAATGCATTTTCTATTCGATTCTAAGCCGCGCCCGATTTTCAGTAGCTTTAATATTGGTAAAAAGTGCAACTTAGATTCGAGTAAATACGGTATTTTATTTAACACTCAAAATTTTAATCCTAAACTATTTTACTTAGTATGTTACAGAAAAATAAAATTCTTTTAAACTTAATTTATTGTTAGTATGCCGCCAAATATTGAAATTGTTAAAAATGTACCACAATAAAACAAAAAAAAAGTTGAAAATCTCTGTATTAATAGTTTACCGAAGGGAGAAATGAAATCATATGCCGCATGTTTACTCATTATTCAACGTTACGGAACAAAAATTGCCGACGCAGTCACGGAAAAAGGGTTGGGATCTGTTTATCATTCCTGACATCGCCTACGAATCCTGGAACGTTCCCAAGTTTGAGATCTGAGAAAGTCTTTTCTCAAAGAAATAGCCAACTCGTAATATAACAGAGAACATTAGACAAGGTAACGAATACAGATGCGTTTCTATATTAGATGTGCAATGAATTTTACGTTTTCTTTGTGTAGTAACGTTTAATCTAACGTTACTAATTATTTTATCGTGTATCACAGCGGGCTAAATTCGTCACGGTCACATGACAAAGATAATCACGTGTTCTCTTTTGAGTTCGAAACAGACGTTAAATTTGTGCTTGCAGTTATATTTGTAAAGTTCAGATAAAATTTTCTAATTTTCTAATTGTAAAAATATGTTCAAATTTTTTTTTTTTTTTTTTTTTTTTTTTTTTTTTTTGAGAAACAAAAAAGATGTTATACATCAAAAAAAGTTACTAAGATCACAAAATGTTCTTATATTAAAAGTGTAGTTTTAAATCAAATGTATTTTGCTCACATATGTACATTATTATTGTTGACAAACATGTACATTTTAAAAATAAGTTTTGTGCAAATAACAAAAGTTGGCAACAGCGTAGTGCTTGAACTAATTGGCACAAAACACGTGCTTGCCTTAATCACGTAATTGTGACGTCACGTGAATTTATGAACTGATTGTAGTTATCATGTGACTATGACGTCACATGAATTTAGAAATGCAGACGAGCGTGTGATTCTTTGAAACTGAAGAACTGCACAATCAACAATAGAAAGCGGTTAAAATATTGTTTTCTATTGTTGATATGTATTTGCAGTGTTATCTCAATTCAAGAACATTGTTATAACTTCAGTGTTTCGTAATTACTTAGCGGTATGTGATAAAGAAATCTTACCTTATTCTAAGAGTATACAGTTTTGAAAAAACGAAAACAAATTATAAAATTCCTAACATGAGTGATACTCTGATTTTTGAGAGGTTTTTTTGAAGAAAATACACATTGTTCTTGGAAATTCATGTCTTCTCTTTAAATAAAAAGAGTATTAAGTCTCTTCTCAAGGCTAACATATTTTAATTACGTTTTTTATTAAATAATAATGAACTATGTTTCTTTATGCTGTAAATATTAGATTGTTTGCGGTAACAGTAAATCAATATTTTATTTTTAAAAAAATGAAACCCAAAATCTTTACTTCACACACACACCGGCTCGATTTTAAAAGTTTGCAACATTTTCAGAGTGAGTTACATCTGCAAAACTCAGCACACACACAAAAATTATTTGCAAAGTGAAAAAGTAGTTAGAAGTACTAAGTTGTATTCATTTAAGGTGATAGTGAATAATATTTTCTGATTACTTATTTAATTTCAAATATATAACGCTAATACAAAATATTCCGTTAGTAAATGTTCACGAATCCCTAAACCATAGGTTCTCATAGTGGGCGATAACGCCCCTTGTGGGCGTTTGAGGCTTTTCAGGGGGGGGGGGCAGTAAAAATCCAGAGAAAATTAGGAGGCAATGAGATGGCAGGGAGGGTCTTGGACATATTAACCAAATATAGTCTAAAAAAGACAACAGAAACACGCTGATTATGTACTAACAAAAGTAAACTTTAATACTGGTTATGTTGATTGCATGGGTTTAAATCCTTTCTATATATCACGTGTGCAAAAATTCACACATTTCAGTAGTTCGGGAAGTGGATGAAAAACTTAGATTACATTACATTCAGATCTACATTAAATTGAATGATATAGTAAATTTTAAATTTTAGGTGATTAAAACTTTTTACTTCTCGTCAATGTAACATGAAATACTATCTCATATATATAATACAGATAAATGAGGGGGGGGGGCGGTATCGAAATATTCACTAGAAAAGGGGACGCCAGTTAAAAAAAAGTTGGGAACCTATGCCCTAGATGGTAGGTAACATTAATTTATTTAACTATATAAAAGAGATAAAATTAACATTCTCATTTGTTTGATGATCTAGTTTAAAATTAATCTTTTTAAGAAACAAGTACGATTCAATTGACAAAAATCAGTCAAATTATCAAATAAAATGTTTTTACACTAAATTATTATCTATTTTTTTTATAATCTCACAAAATTTGAAAGCTCTAAGTCAAAAAAAAAAAAAAAAACCTTACAGTTATGGTAATTTTCATATTCATTTTTATTAACATCTCACTAGCAAATAAAAATTTTAAGCTGATTTATCTTAGAAAGAAAAATATAAAACTAATTTATCCTTTTGTAAAATACTAAGGGTTTTTATTCTACTGTGTCAAATGCTTTGAAATTTGCTCTACCTATTGAAATTTGAACATGTAACAAAAATTAGCATGCATATTTAAATCACAATGCAATGCTCATTTTTTAAAAAAATATTTGAATTTAGAATTTATGCAATTTCAAAAAAATTCGATAAGCATTCATTAAAAAAAAGTGTTATCCGAATATGAATCATGTTATCAATAAACACACTCATATAGTTAGTTTTTCATAGTTTGATGTGTTTGTAAAGGAAATTTTATGTGTGTATGTCAATTATTGTAGGAGTAGTAATTTAAAACCCTTCATAAATTTCTAAATTTTTCTTTAAAATATTTAATGGTTAGCATTTTGAAGTGCTTTCATCCCCAAAACTGTTTACTTAACACATACATAGGATACAAGAAAAAAAAATAGTAAAAATCATTAAATCAAAGCAGAACCGATCCTAGGGTGTTGGCTGCTGGCGTACAAAGACCTAATGTGCGCCCCATCGAAAGGATTTTTCATAATCTGACTAATACTTAACATTGACGTTATAAACTCATCTACCCGTATTAAAACAAAAAGTAAAACATTAATATAATGTAAATAGACTCAAACTTCGTTCCTTTATTTTATTTTTCTAAATTGTAAAGCTATTATTAAATGGAAAACTTTTGATTTCCCAAAATGCATATTGAATTTCTGGAAGGCAGCGTTCACCGGCATAGCGTCCAACACGAATGCGGCCATCGTGGTCCCACAAATTGAAGCATGAATCATCTGAAAAGACGACTTGGTACGAATCATCTTGCCAGGCTCTGTGCTCATGAGCCCAATCCAGACGCAGTCGTCGATAGTTTGCCGTGAGGGAGATCCTGTTTAAAGGCATCCTTGCACGCAATCCACGGTGCAGCAGACATCCACGAAGTCGAGATTAGTACATCTGTAGCAGTAGACCAACGTGCTGCCAATTGCCTGGAGGAAGCTGTACGGTCATTCACCACTATGCGGAGCAGGTGTCGATCGTCGTCGCTGACGTCACCTTCCGTCGTCCAATGACTGTTTTTCGAGTTGTTCGGTGCTCGTCAGTCCATTGCTTCCAAACTTGCATCACTGTGGAACTGTTCTGCTGCACACGAGCTCCTATTGCGATAGGAAAATCCTCCTTCTCGAAGGCCGATCATCCTCCCTCGTTCAAACTCCGTAAGTTGTTGGAATTTCTCCTTATTTCGTCGGGGAGGTATGCTTAGGTCTGACTAAACGTTCGCCACTAACAAATAATCATCAACTATTTTCAACGTCCCGCTACAGCCCTCTATTTATATGCTTTCAGCATCAGTTTAGAGGGCACTGCGCACGTCACGCATGCGCGATGGCTGTGAAACTTTACTAGTTTATGTAACATCCTATAATTGATATTTGCTGCAAAGTTCATTTAATTCTGATGATTTCTTCATGGTGTTGCATTTCTTACAAACAGCGGCGGTATATATATATATATGCTATAATCTTGGAGAGAGAGTGATAGCTATTGCTGTGGCGAAATAACAGGGCTTGACCATTGGTAATGCTTTCTTTAAGGTTGATCATATTTTAGATGATTGATATTCTATATTTATGGAATTGATGAGGAAAAGTATTGCGATTACTTAATTCCGTTTTGTTTCACATCTTGAAACACACAAGCATACACATATTAAACACAGCACAGAACAAAGAGAATTAAAACGCTACACACTGCAGCCGGCTACATGGTGAAAGGCGAGCAGACAAAAGACAAAGAGAGAAAGCACAAAGATGTTTCGCTTTTTATACCAGCTGTGAAGGTCGCGTAACTCCTTTCTAACAGAAGCCAGGATTGGTTAGAAACGGGCGGGAGAGAGTTTTTCTGATGCAATGTTATCATTCGATTACGATAAAGATTAATGCGTTAGTCCTGAACTAAAGGATTTTAAGTTATTTAAAAGGATACTAGAGGGAATTGCCCACACACTTTCACACACACACACACACACACATATCACAGACATATATTTATTATATTATATTTATATATATATATATATATATTGTTCAGAGAAAATATAGCATGTAGAATAAATATATAGAGAAAATATAGCATGTAGAAGATGTTGTAATAATGAGGTATCTCATCTTGTTATTCCACTTTATTTCACATTTATTCGCAAAACAGGGAAGGGACAGCACGGCACAGAAAACAGAAGATACAGCACAAAAATACACGCGCGCTTTACATTTTGGGCGAAAACAAAGATGGTGGATTTTCCAGAAACTCGGTATTTACACCAAGCGGGAAACGGAAGTAAAAGTCACATGATCTGCATGGATGGATAGATGTTTTTAATGGTGGATAGATATATTTCGGAATATTCCCGTTGGGCGGGTTGCTAGTTATTTTTTAAACGCGGGTCCTGAAGGAATGGACCATCAATAATTAAAAAGTTATTAAGGATTAAATTAATGAGAAATATGTAAGAGAGAGAGCATTACACTGTGCACTAACATTCTATTTTTCTTAGATCCTGCTACGTCATCGAATAAATTGGGACTTATATTTTGATTTTCAATTCTTATTTTTTTTAAGTGAAAACTTTTTTAGCGGCGTTGGGCACTTTTTGGTAGGGGAAAATCTTATGGGTTCACGTCACCGACATGCTCTGACTGGCGCACGCGCAGTGTGCTGTTCCTTTAGACACTTTTTGGATGGGTGAAATCTCGTGCGTTCGCGTCACCGACATGCTTATAGCATTATATCTGTAGCTATACAGCTGACGTATAGTGCTGTGTATATCTTATAAGTGAAATTGAATGGATTTAGTGAAAAGTTCAATGTGTATATACTGTGCATTGTTAAAATAGTGTTTTTGTTTGATTATTATTTGAATCGTTTAGTTGAAGAATCATTGTGCAGTATAATAGTGAGTACTAAATAAAAATACTAATATTTTTAAGATAAAAAATAAATAACAGAAAATTATTTTAAATACTTGTATTTATTTTGGCATTTGAAAATTTTATATTATTTAAAATAATTTTAAATCTTCGTATTTATTCTGGCGTTTGAAAATTTTGTATTATTTATTTTCTAATATTTAACCTCTGCAATGCATCACGCAATCCGGATTAGTATTTCACAGTGGCTTAGACGTTATCTTACTACCGTGGTAAAACAGACTTCTAGTTGTTCAATCATAATTTTATCGTGGATTTTGAAATTAAAAATTTTATAAAGTCTAATAATAATTCAAGATTAATGTGTTGAAGTTTAAAATTTAGTTATTAATGCAAAATTATAGTTTATTACCTTATATCATTAAAATCTTTAGTTTAAAATAATAAAAACGGCTCCGACTTTAATTTCATTAAATATTTTATTTTATTTAAAAATTTAATCTTTCGAAATCATTATTTATTAATTTAAATTTTCAAAAATAAAATATGTGCTCTGCTATTTTTTGCAAAATGATTATCTATAAATTTATATCAATCGATTTTATTATTAGAAATTTACGAAAAAATATTGTCAGGGAATTCGGGTTATTTTAAATATCCGTTTTTCATACTTGTTTAGATACTTAATTCTGATGATGTCTTTAGACCGGGGTAAAAGAAACAAAAGAGAATAAAATGAAGAAGAATTGGTTGGAGCGGGGTTATATAAACATGGATTTAGTTGTTGCTCGGAGAGTCAATAGATATGAAAACCCGATTGATGTTGATAATTTTAATTCAAACCAGGATTTTTCAATTCATGCAATTTCAAATTTTAATACTAAAAGTTTTAAGTTTTCACTTCTATCGGCAGTCTCTCTATATATAACTGCCATTTTATTTTTTTTTTTTTGAAATTTAGTATATTTATTTGATTTATTGTAAGTTTTATTTTGAGAAATTCGTAAAAAATTTTTTTGCTTGATTGGTAGAACGTGACTGCCCCTTGTTTTGGCCACCCGCGTGCCGTGCACGGCCTGCATCCCTGCTAGGATTGGCCCTGAATCAAAGACCATGAGGCGTAAAGGCGAGAGGAATTAACTCACACAATCAATGAACAAGGAATATCACAAGTGAGATTACAATTTTTTTCTTCAAAAATGCAGATAAGGAGCGAAACAAATAAACCATTCATTGACAGATGTGTTTCACGTGAGGTAAGAAATTTCACGTGAAATAAGGAGATAAATACGAGAGAAGTTATTGCACGTGAGATAAGGAGATCGATAGTTTGAAGTTATTTCACGTGAGATAAGAAACCAATTGCAAAAATAGAACAGCAAGGGAGATAGATAGAAATTTTAAAAGATATTGTTACAAAATATGTTTAATACTTGAAATAAGACACGTGTATGGTTGAATAAACACTGATATATCTAATTCGTTCAGATACCAATTTTTTTCCGATTGAATTTGAAAATCAACGAACAGTTGTTTATAGACATTTTATTTGTTCACACCCCGACAAAACTTTTAAAACAGCTCTACTGCTCCGTTCGTCCCATTTTGTTTGATATGGAAAAATCGAAAAGGTCCTTTAACAAGATCTAAATATATAAAAATAGATGCTTGTATATATGAAATCGCTTAACACTCCAACACCGTTTAACTGATCACTATGAAAATTGGCATGTGTATGTATTTTTTTGGAGAAGGTTTCTGTGCTATACCCCTTTTTTGCAGCTCCTCACCAGATGGCGCTACAGCATATCAACTTCTGCACCGTTCAATCAATCGCCAAGTTGCCAACGTTATCGCCAAAAATGATGCCAGCTTCGCTCTATCACCAACATTTTGCTACGTTTCCATTGAATTGCCCTTATAATGTAATTAACGGCGTTGCTTGCGAATATTATAATTTTAACATAAAATAAATAGAACAAAAAGTAATATTAACGTATTACACATCCAGATATAAATTATTTACACTATTTTAAGCGTTCATTACACAAAATTTATAACAATGTGCTACTTTTGCTGAGCAGAGATTAGCTTAGGAAGGTATTTTCAAAAATCGACCCACAAGAGAGTTACGGGACGTTATAAATTTTTAAAAATCCTTATTATCAGCTATTAGGCCTTCAGTCTTAAAATTTAACAAATATGGATTTTTTTTGTTTAGCTGAGGTATGCAAAAAGCTTTTTTTTTTGTTTAATTTACAATTCACGTAAAAATAACTCTTTAAAAACTTCTTTATCCTTCAATCTGTATTGCTTAATCTTTCAATTCACCCGTGCGAAGAAAGGGTATACCAGCTAGTCTCACTACAAGAATGAAGGTTTTACTTTTTTTTTAACATAGAGAACCTTTAAAAGGCATTAAACACATAAGCAATCCATCAACTTAATTCAGTGTTGAATAACTGATTGCATTCTGTATAGTAGAGGTCTTCAACCTAGATTCCCCAGAACTTTGAGAGGGACACCACAAGTGATCACTATTTGCTTATTCAAAGCGTCAAAATTTTAGTAAAGTTATAATTATCCTAAAAGGTCTATTATTTGAAGGTAGTTTCTTTGCAAAAATAAATGTAAATAATACTTTGTGAATAAAATAAAATAAAATCTAAAACTTCGTGAAAAGTCACGTGCTTCAAGCATGAAGGGATAAATCAGAGAGATTTTCAATGAAGAAGGAACAACTTACGGACACATACCAACAGATTCGACGTTTAAATCCAAATTTAAGCAATGGCAGCTCCTAAATTTTAGGTTGAAAGTTTTTGCTGGAAACACAGAAATTTCTCTTGCCCAATTATAAACATTTTAATGTCATTCTAATACCACAATGTATTTAAATTAACAATATTTCCCAATGTATGTGGCAATAAAATACAAAATATAGAAGCAAATTAACGCATATATGAAATGCAACTGCAGTTAGCGCCCGTATACTTAGATTTCGATAGTTTGTGTAAAAAAGGGAACATATCCCAGTTATTAAATATAATGCAAGAGTAGATGACACCTGGAGCAGGTATTAATGAGTAAATTTTTACAATATTACGTTAAAAATTTTAATAAAAAAAGCACAGTATTTTTTAACTGTCTTCGGATACAGTTTCCAATTTAAAAACAACTGCTCTATACTATTTTTTTTTATTTCTTAAAAACTGCCACGTTCCCGTTTTTAAAATCAGATGATGCAATCTGGCACAATCCACTAATTCTGACCAATTACAAAGTCAGCTTCAGGTTGACGAAACTAAAAAAAAGTGATATATTCAGAGCGAAAAAGCGCACTTTTGTCCGGTTGTTTTGTTTGTACGTGTTTTTGGTGTTCGTGATGTCCCTTTATGTTTGTGATCATCAAAATGTGAATTTTAAGATACCAAGACGCCTCAATTCTTCAATGACTACAACCAGACAAAATATTTTATGGTATTTATGTTTGGGCATATGGGCTGCTTGCGGCCCAAAATCTCATATCTGGCTGTGAATTAGATGTAGAATGATGTTTTCGTTTTCATGCTGGAGAAGGAGCTTTCTAATTGAACGAGCCAATCGTTTGGTTAATTTTCATGGATGTTACAAAAAGTTCGAAAGAAGGAGAGCTGAGAGGCTGCTCTCTCATTGGTGCACGGCGGATGATGACATAACTCTCATTGGCTGCCCGAGGGGTTTTAGTAATTGAAAAATATAGAAAGGTGACAAAATATTCTATATTGCGGTTCGAAATATATATTACGGTTAAAAAGAAAAAAAAATCGAACTTATCTTTTCTTCAAATACAATAATTTATTAAGATAAAAACATAGCCCACATCAATCAAAATTTAACATATGTTTAGATTTTTCAAACAAGAATAACGTCATTCAGAGAGATTAAACTTGTGATCGATAAATTCATCAATCAAAAGCATACTTCGCAGCTACGCAACGGGGTGCACAATCAATTCTGAATTATATTTAGTTAAATAACACTGTTCGCTGTGTTGAAATTCTGACACATTACAATTTGAAAATGATTAATACTGAGTGAGAGGAAGGAAAATCGTAAAATATATGAAAGCATCAAAAACTGGAATAAAAATTTAATTATTATATTTGTTTATGTATGATAATGTACAACATAAATAATTTAAAACAAACTTCTGATTTAATGAATCTATTTCAAAGTGAATGAGAAACTGTTTTGAAAATCTCAGTTTATTTTCTATTGTCATATATAACAGCTACTATCCGACGTTTCAATTTCAATTTGGCAATTTGTGATTGATTATTGTTTATCGTGATTCTTATACTTTTTCACTTTCATTGCAATGCATTAAAATAAATACCACAAATAACAATACAGCAGTGGTGCATACAGGAATTTTTCAGGGGGGGGAGGGCGGTCCAGGGTCGAAAGTTCACTATTCTCGTATCATGCTCCAATACGCCGACCAACATATTCTTTTGATTTTAACGATTTTCGGGAACAAAAAACCGTAAAAAATTAATTATTGAACAAATATTTAGCATTTATTAATAAAATTAATTATTAATAAATACTTAATTAAATTTTTCGTACTATATACGTAGGAATAGGTTGTTGTTGTTTTTGGGGTGTCCATGATGTGCAGATTGATAATAAAAAAAAAAGAATCTTTATAGATCTTTCCGAAGCTGTCTTCGACAGCTTTGGCAACCTTAACAACTTTATCAGAGAAGATCAAATTTTCTGGGTCATTTGGGCTGGTCTGGAAAAGCCTGGCTTGAATTTCTGGGCAACTGAGGATATGCTGTATAGACAGTTGAACATTAGGGCAGTTTGGGCAATAAATTGTGTAACTTCTTTGTCCGTCTCTCAGTTGAGATTTTTATTCCTTTTACGTGTTTTTTCTAAGTCTAGTAATAATCGATGCCAATGTACGGTTACTATTTAGAGCTGGGATGGAACATAGGAATATATTCATTCGAAGAAAAAAAAATCAAGGGCTTTTCTTTGGGGGGGGGCCAAACCCGGGGACCACCTCCCCATTGTGTGCGCCACAGCAATACAGAAAATGAGTGATCACCGCGTAAGTTCGGGGTATAATTTCCCATATAAACGCTCATAAATTATTTTTAGTTGGGACCGAAGAAGAAAGAAAATGATAATTTAAAACAAAAAACGTTTAATAAAATTTTAGATGATACAAATACAAAATCGCAAACTGAAGTTATTTTGATGAGAAGGGCTTCATAAAATCTAACAAGTAGTCCGCCTGCTCAAAGATTTTTATTTTTCCCGCAAAATTTATTCTTAGCATGCAAATAATTTTTGATTCCTTGTTTTGTTGAAAGAATACGCTCTTCACTGGAGTATCACTCAGTCACTGGAGTATTTTCCAAAATTTGTAACACTTCTTCTATTAAACTGAGGCCTTCTGTCAAAAACTCTCAAACATCATTCGATCTTCTGATTCAACTGGGTCTAAAGACTCAAGTACTTCAATGTCTTGTTCTTGTTCATGCATTTCTATGAGCTCTACAATTGTCAGTTCTTAATTGTGGGAATCCAGCAATTCTTGAGTGAGTGAATATTAACGTCGCACTGTTTCGCAACACGAGGGCTTTTGGCGACGGTCCGCGTAATTTTGAACCATGGTCAAGTGACGCAAATGACACCTGAGCTGGCACCCCCCCTCTCCTAACTACCACACCACACTAACGGGAGGACGTTTGAGCTCTCGACAGATTTAACGTGCATCGCTCCCCTACACGGCGGGTCTTTAGTGGTACTAGGATCGAACTCATGACACGCTAGCCATGATCCGCTTGGCTACCGCGGCCACCAGCAATTCTTGAACGTCATCACTAAAAATTTATTTCTAAATTTATTTGCCTGCCGAAATCGACAACTTTTTCAATCATATTACCAATTTCATCAGGCTGTGGCACTAATTCCGCCTGACTTTTAGCGATGGGAGAAAAAGAAAGTAAAAAAAAAAGAACAAATCGATGAGGTTTGAAAATCGCGTAACTCGGAATTCGCGTAACTCGGGGTAGCATAAGTCAAAGTCTTACTGTACAAACGATTTAAACAAATTACTATAACAAAGCTTGACTTAAATCAGTGGCCTTCAAACCCTGGGGTTCCTTGAAGCATACCCAGGGTTTTAGTAAAAGCAGATGTCACTACTTTAAGCAAGATGTCATACTTTAAAACATAAATTTACTCGAAATGTGTTTTTTTTTTTTTTGAAACGGCTCAAATGTGGACTGCGATTGCTAAAAAAGTTTTGAAAATAATTAGCTGAAATTTTTCGTGTATAGTAGTAGAAGTGTTTAACCTTCAGATTCATCAATCACTGTTTTATTATAAAATTTGCAGTCCCTTGTGTGAATATAATCACTGTTTTTTAAGCAATTTCATATAATAACTGAGATATAGTGCTGTAGTTTTTGTAAAAATTAAAATACAGTCGACTCTCGGTAATTTCAAGTTGGAAGGACCTATGAGAAACTTCGAATTATCAAGAGGGTAGGAAAAAACTCCCAAAATACACGAAGGGAATTTTTTTTCCTAACACATTTAAATTTGAAACTATGTAAAAAACAACAATTGTACATAAACATAAAATTATTTTAAAGTATTTTTAAAAAGAGTATTATATATAAAGTATAAATATTATTCAGAACTTAAAAGTCTTGTATTAAGAGAATAAATTTACGTATTAAAAACAATTATTAAAAGAAAAGAACACAGTTTTATACTCAGCTACGGGGTATACTTAATAGTACCAACGTTGGGCTGGCTCTTCTTGCCTAATCAGTCCGCTAAAAACTTCGACAGTTTTTTCCCCTGTTTCTTACCGCTTTCCTCTATCGCTCCCACCTTTCACTTTCCACTCCATATTTTTTAATCTCTCGGAGAGAGAGAACAGGACTATTTCATATCTCTCCAAATCTCTTCCATTCTTCATTGGAAATAAAATCGTTTCGCTCCCAGTTCCCTCAGACACTGCCCCCAACATCATTGGTTCTTCAAGGCAGGGTCCAGTCCAGTCCTTGCTCTATTTGGTGCCACATGCTATTAGTCACACAGATGAGACATAAGGCGTCATGTCAGTCCGACGAAAAATACACAATCCTACGCATCTCTTTTTCAAAATAGCGGACCATCCTTTCTGAACACATGTGCAGCAAGGCCACGTGTAAACGAAAAGATATGTATGACTTACAACAGGTGCGGCCGGTCTCGAAGAAGTAAAGCAATAAAAGTGTCTTTTAGCCTGAGGAACAGGAAACATAAAGAAGGGGTAACAGAGATGGGTCATCTAAGGGGCTACGTTCAGGATAGACACGCAGAGACAATGCAACACAAAACATGAAAGCTCCAACCTTTTTCTACAGGACTCTACATGATAGTCAGTGTTCGAATTGTTCAGAGTTTTATTTGATTACTTCAAATTATCGGGTGTTGTAGTCTGACCAGTGTACTAAAATGTATTGTTTTAGTTCGAAATATCAAGAGTTTTTCTAGGGGCTGAGCATATACTTCGAATTATCGAAGGTTTGAATAAGCGAGGGTCGACTGTATCTCTCATCCTGTAGGTCATTTCTAAAATGAATAACATAGCAACACATCAGAATTGAAAATTTGTTCATAAACTTTTGGTACAGAATGGGCCGCGCTTATGTTAATTTGTGTAAATTTTTACCCTTTTTTCCCATTTTATATAGTAATAATAAGTTCTTTTTCTTTACTTAATTTTAGCATATTTTTCTTAAAATGTACCAACCAAATCTAAAAGCAACAAAAAAAAAATCCCCGTATCTCCATTTTTTTTTTAAATTGTCGCAAGTTGTCTTAAATAAAAGCATATGAGAGCATCAATTTCATATTTCAAAGTAGAATAAATAATTCGCATTTTTTAAGAAACGGACGGAGGATCATTTGAAACATTTTTGACTCAGGTAACGGGAGTGTCTTTTTTCGGGAAAAAAAGGAATGTTGCGGATCTAATTATGCTTGAGAAACACATGTTATGTGTAAAACGAAGATTCTAGAAATATCGATGAGTGGTAGAAGGTGAGAAAAGTAATTCCAAAATATCGATTTCTTTGCATCGATTGCTTTTCCTGCCAGTCACTATAGATTTCAACGGTATGATCTGTCGCTATTCGTCTAGGTCAGTGATTCTTTGGCGGCACAATAATACTAAAATAAGTTTAAAAGAATTTTACTTGTCTGCAATATACTGCATATAATAGTTAATGATAATAGTTTTCAATGTTAAATAAAATAATACGTGAGACAAAGACAACGAAATGTTTATTGGGTAATTAATTACAAATTAATTATATGAATACATTTAATGCGAAATTTGAGTTTGATGTTTTTTCAAAATTTCGTTTATATTGGGTCGTAAAAAACGATAATGCCACTCTCATTTCGTCATTTACATGTAAAATTCTCGATCTTTTGTTTATATTTGCTAATGCTGAAAATTCTAATTCATGCTTTTAAGATGCAGAAGATTGTAATTATATTATTAAAGCTTTTTTGTCTGTTATCAGATAATCGCCTGGAGTGAGTGAGTGAATATTAACGACCCACTGTTCAGCTACACGAGGGTTTTTGTGGACGGTCCGCGTAATTTTGAACCATGGTCAAGTGACGCGGACGACACCTGAGCTGGCAAACCCCCTCTCCTAACTACCACACTACACCAACGGGAGGACGTTTGAGCTCTCGACAGATTTAACGTGCATCGCCCCCTACACGGCGGGTCTTCAGTGGTACTGGGCTCGAACTCATGACACGCTAGCCATGATCCGATACCTTGACCACTTGGCTACTGCGGTCACGATAATCGCCCGGAATTTTAATCCTAAATGAATTAATTGACTCTTCCGCATGTTTTGAAACTAAATCTCGATTATTACAGAGCGATATCAGTTTTTTCTCTTCATTCAAAGTTGATTCATATGCAGATGCGTCCATACAAATGGATTACGAACCTAATAAAGTTTTTTATATTCATCTATCCACGAAATTATAAGTTAAATATACCATGAATACCCTTGGTTTATTTCTATAAAACGGCCGAGAAAAAGATTAGGTTCCGAATTTTATTCATTTTTCTTAGAGTATAATTAAACTGAACTCAGTGGCGCAACAGCTCATGAGGGCCAAAGCCTGCTGTGCCTATCCTAGGCGCTTGGGTGCATGTGTTTTGGTCAAGTGGTCAGTCAGACGCAAAACCCCCGAGTGCTCAGTTCCCCAGCAAGCTTGGTACTCATTTTATCGACCCACTGAAGGGATGAAAGGCTGAGTAGACCTTGCCCAGCCCGGGATTTGAATCCCGGACCTGTGGTGTGGAAGCGTGATAATCTACCACTCAGCCACTGGGCTTCAGAGCATAATTAAAAAATTTGGATGCACGCACAAGTGCCGTGACTTAGTGGCTGAGAATCATGCATCTAGTTTTTGACATGCATCGAATAATAGTTCAACATTACAAGATTTTTTCCGACAACATTTGTACATCCAGAAACATAGCTTAATTCGCTAGCTATAGAGCTAAAACATAGCTATGGAGCTTAAATTCGAGTTACATTTTGAAAAAATGTCTGAAATATATAGTCAATTTGAAAAATAATATTTAATTCTAATTTTCGTTATAAAAATAATTTTTTGACTCATATCGTGACGCATACAGTAAAATACGTTCAACGCAAAAATGCTTAAGACGAAATATTGGTTAACACGAAATAAAACAACGGTCTTGACAAACTACTATGTATTTTCATGCATTTTTTCCTCTTAACACGAAACGAAAATCACTTAACACGAAAAGATTTCCCTTCTGGAAAAGAAGAATTTTGAAACTGAGCCAACACTTTATGAAATACTTGAGAAAGTTTCTGTGTTATTAGACTGTCTTACTGTATCATCGGAAGAATTCGTTGCAGTAGATGATGACAATGTGTTCAAAGTCCCAATTATTTCGGTAGTTTGTTCGAACCTCAAAAAATATTATTGATGCAGATCTCGACGACGTAAATGAAATGAATAATGCAGCTCCTGTTCACACGTCATCCGAAATGAAGAACATCATAAAAAGTAGGCGCAATTATTTAGACGCACATTCTAATGGTCAAATTAATAACAAAGTGGACGACATCGAACAATTTGTTGTCAAATCGATGCTAAAAAGGACAATGCAGAGAAAAATACCAGATTATTTTCCAAAAGCTCAATAAATGTTTCGTTTTTCAAAAAAACTTGCAAAAATTTTATATTATATTTTATTAAGTTCATGTGAATGTTTTTGTTCCATTGATTTTTGTTAAATGCAAGCATATATATATATATATGTAAGTAAAATGTTTTCTAATAAGCTTAATTTAGTTTTCTTGAATGTATGGGGGTTTTTTTAACAATATTTTTTAACACGAACTTCTTTTAACCGCAAAAAAATATTTCAGTCCCCACAGTTTCGTTCTAAACCGATTTCCACTATATTAGTTTTTCATAGATGCCGGCTGGGTGGCGTGGTTGGTTTGTCGCTGGCCTTCTGCACCCAAGGTTGCGGGTTCAACCCCGGTCCAAGTCGGTAGATTTTCGTGATGCAGAAAATCGACAGTGGCCATATCGTATGATTATACGGCATGTAAAAGATCCCTAGAATGTCTGTTTGGCTTGGGCGCTCTCGGCAAAATTAAATCCTGGTACAAGTTCGCATCGTCAGAGCTCAGGTGCCTCCCTCTGTGGAGGAAACTGGGCGTCAAAATCACCTGCGGCGATTGGTATCCGCCTTTACGGCGCTGGACGTAAGAATGATACCAGCTCTTGGGGATGTACTGGGTCTGCAATGGTAAAAATACCAATCCGCAGCCCATTGGATGAAAAAAGTTTTTCATAGTCGCTCGCTATTATTGACAACGAACTCTTCAAAAGTCTAGCAACAAAAAAAAATGTCTGGCATATTTTGACGAGTGTATGAAATAAAAAAATAAATAAAACGTTATTATATGGCATGCCTTAACCCATGCTTGTCTAAAGTGCGGCCCCAAATCTTTTAAAATGCGGCCCAAACGCAAATTATGAAAATATTTCAAATAACACATTTTTATTTTTAAAAAAATAAATGTATGCACAAATTATGCTGCATTAATTTTCAATTTAGTTCAAGAGTTTTAAAGAAGATTTCAAGATTTTCGAAAAAACGAAGAGTATTTCAACATATTTTATACCCCTTCTCTAGAAATAAATAAATAACCTTCAAATGGAATGCATTGAACTGCAAGGTGAATTCAACTGAAAGAAAAATTTGGGAATTGTTCTATACTGGAGTTTTATAAAGATTACCTACACCGCGATAAATATCCTCATGTTCACAATCAGGCTGAATTAATGTCTTCAGCTTTTGGCAGTACCTATATTTGGGAACAGTTATTTTCAAGAATGAAGCATACAAAAAACAAAAATAGGACAAAGATCACTGACAAACCTCTTGAAAATGCATTAAGAATTGCAACTTCGTCGATTGAACCCGATATCGATTTGCTTGTTCAACAAACGCAAATCATTCATCTCATTAATTTGAATTTTCCATCTTTATAAAATCCAAACTAAATGAAACGAAACTTTAACAAATTTAAAATAAACGTGTACCTATTCACATGTGTAATTCAAATTTTAAAAAATTATAGTAAAAATAAGTTAATTTATTTTAATAAAACTACATATAGTTAAAATTTTTATTTTAATTTGTTAAAAAAATATCGTATGTTCGGCCCAGATAAATTTTTTTTCGCAATGTGGCCCCCAAGCGGTCATAGTTTAGACACCCATGCTTTAAGCGTTTAATATTATGATTGCAAAATTCTAAGCGCAAAACATTTTTAAAGAAAAATTGAATCGAAGTATAAAGATAGTGAAAGACAGGAAGGAGACATGAATTTATGTATTTATGATTGTGAATCATCTTTTTTTTACAGCAGTATGAAAAAAACAGTAAACTTTCGTCTGCAAAATAAATAAGTCATTTATCTGAATAGTCATTGCAGCATCGTAAGATATGACGAATGGTCATTTCATCATGTCACATGATAAAAGATTTCACCCAGTTTCAGATAGGGGGAAATATCAGTTTCTCTTTCTAGAAGAATTCGAGATTGACTCGAATAATTGTTATGCTTAATTTTTGATATTTTGATATGCTTTGGTAAAATTATTTATACTTGTCACTAAATATACTTAATGACTAAAAACAAATAGAAAAATACACGTAAAACGTCCAAACGATAAGCGTGATAGCAAAACATGACATTTTACTCAATATGAAATTTCATTCAGTATTTTAATCAGTGACGTAACGCACACCCCCGCATTGAAGGGGGGGGGCAGGGAATCCAGTGGGCCCAAAGCTTGACTGACGCTAACTAAGTATATGGGCTTGGGGTCCAAAACCTGAGTTTGCAGGCTTATATTCTTCGTTACGCCACTAATTTTAACTTGTCAAAAGTGTAAAAATTATGAAAACCATATTTTTTTTTTTGAAATTCAGAAATGACTTTATTTTAATGGCAAATATAGTCAAATTATCATTTGAATACACTTACGAGCAAGCATATCCCTTAGAATATATCAAAATTTTAATTATTCTCATTAGAGGTGCGGAGTCGGAATCGGAGTGGGACAGATTTTGGGGGAAAAGGAATTGGAGCTGGAATCACTAAAAACACTCCAGTTTTTTTGTACAGTTTGAATTTGAAATGAAATTAACGCTAATTGAAAAAAATAATGATAAATTGAGTTATTGTTCTTATTTATTTTTTCATTATGGTTTTTATATTTTGAGAAATATTATGATAATATTTAAAAGGGTAAGGTAAAGCGAATGAAAATAAAGAAACAAGAGCCTTTAGATATGAAAAAATACAAATAAGATTTCTACACAACCCTTGAAGAAATAGAGAAATATGATCATACTGTTTCTCAGAAATTTTTATGCCAGTTTTTCCATTTAATAATAATGCTAATTAAAATGACTAATCTGCTATGCCATCAATTTTTTTCTGTAGCATCTTATATTATTTTTAGGTTTAAGAGAATAAGCTGTAACAATGTATACATATTTGCATATATTTGAGGGAGTCGGAGTCGTCGTTTGAAATTCCAGATATCGGAATCTCATTTTCCCAAACAACTCCACAGCTGATTCTCATAATCAAGATCGTTGCCAGATACAATGATTTTCCAGATGTGTTTCACTTTTTTATATATCATTATCGTTGCCGATACATTTAATTTTTTTAAAAAATCGTAGTTGAATTTGTCTCACGACACTATTACAACTGTAAAGCATTTTATCTTTTAAGAAATATTTGTATCTTTTCTTTTAAAATCGAATTTTGATTTTTTCAGTTTTTTTTTTTAAATATTTGTACTCTTTTCTATTCTGTTCTTTGTTTTATGTTTTTTTACAACATTTCTTAAATTTCGGGGGGGGGGGGACAATAGACGAGTCACATTGCGTAAAATTCTGGTCTAAAGTAGCTAAAACCGCTCTAATCGGATTAGCCATCGAAATGGACTTGGATGACAAATACGGGCAAGTCATTCCATGCTGTTTCAAGTCTTTACCACTCTTTTTCAATCGTTGTAGCTGGAGATCGGGGGCAGCTCACAGTCTCTGAACAACCCATGAACAGATGTTTTCACAAAGGAGAGATCTCGAGAGCGTGCTGGCCAGAGTAACAGTCGAACATCCTCTGTGTCCAGGTAGGATCATCACACGATGGACGATATGCGGTTTCACGTTATGTTGTTGAAAGATGATATCTCTCAGACCTTGAAAATGGGGCACAACAACCGACCTTAAGATCTGACAAATGTAACGCCGGCAGTACAAATAATCGATGACGTGAATAAGAAGTGTTCGGGTTTGTACCCAGTGGTTGACCATACTATTGCATCTGGTTTAAGTCCCGTATGACGATATCGAATGCAAACAGGCCAAATGCGTTCTCCTCAGTGGTAGATTGATATGACGAACAGATAAGTTCAGCATGATGCAGCAAGCAAAATCGGAATATGTCTGAAAATATGACATGGCACCATTTATGTATCCAGTTTTGTTTTGGGTCGCATCTATCGCTGTGTGCTCCTATGCTGCAATATCAATAAAAGCTGTAATAATTGTCACCGTGCAGACAATCCGTGTTGCCAGGGCCGTTTTTAACCTCCCCTGTGCCCTAGGCATTTTATTAGCTACGCCCCCCTATTTTCAGAGCAACCCCCTTCTTCCTTCAATTCTTACTTTTCCTGTTTTGTTTCGGGAGGGATTTTTGGTTAACTATATGGACCGACCATGTTGTGGACTGACAGCCATAAAGAAAGAATAGTGGCATCGTTTGGACACTCTTGTCCATTTCTAATTTTACGGGATTACGGACCCACCCTTTTGCAAATTAGTACAGTAAATTAATGAAATCGTTTGGAATTACAATATAGAGTATACACTATTGTATTAACTGTTTTTCAACTTGTTAATTATCATATTTTTCATTGCTTATCGCTTTATTATCTTTTACTTATTGACATCCTTATTCTTTGTTGAGTCATTGTCATTGTACTTCTAGAACAAAGATTTTCTTCGAAAAACGAATGATTTTTTCAAAAAATCATTAATAACTTCATTGTAATCAATTTTCATTGCAATATCATTTTGAGAGCATAGCAACATCAAACTGTTCAGCTTTTAATTTTCCATAGTAGATCTCATTTCAGTCTTTACTACCTTGAAGGCAGAAATGTTTCTTTCACGATTCGCTAGGCGGTGGTATGTACGATGCAATTTTAATTTTCTTTTTCTCCATTCTTTTGCCCCCCAGGCACATGCCTAGCGTGCCTAAACGGAAAAGTGGCCCTACGTGTTACTTCAGACGTTATTGTACGGTCCGTGCAGATACTTGTGTTGTAAACAAGCCCATTTCTTGACTCAAGGTGATGTGTTCAGCGGTAAGATCCTGCAAAGCCTAACAATATTTTGTCCTCTTAGTCGTTGAAATCCTACAAGGTGTTCAGTATGACCTGCCTGAACCTTTGGTTCCATATTCGCACGATTCGCGTTAGACTTCGACCAATGCGAGAGACAATATCGAGGAACGATAAACCTCATTTTTATTAGCAACGATCTTGTCACAATCGAATTCCGAAACGTTCTGGTAGCCATTTCTCCTTCGAAAATGAGGCATAAAACGATTTTCTCAAAAACGGCCAACATTCAAATGTGATTTTCGAAAGAAAAACCTTCTACGTAGTTTCCAGCTTTCTTTGTATGCAGAGTTTGAGATGTCGTTCCTCCATCCTGGTTCGTTAGATTGTCCTTAAATGTTAATCATTTGCACATCCCGGCATTTTCTTCCTTTCATGTGAATTTGACCATTGTAAAGCTCCCTCTTACAAATTTGTTCTGAAGTGGCACTTTTATTTTTTTTCCGAAGCGATAATCAGAAACACATACTTGAAAGTAACTGAACACATAATTTAAAGGAGCAATGTTATAAGAAAAGCACTAGAAGTAAATCTAAATTCATTAAACATTTCAAATTATATAATGCAAATTTACTGATTAGTGAAATGAATTGTGTTAAATAAAATTCTTTAGTTTTTAATAAAATTAATTATTTAATTTTATTAAAAACTAAAGAATTTTTAAGCTTAGTATTACTAATAAGCTTAACAATAACAAAATTCCAGTAAGTATATTATATGGAACTGTAGCATGTAAGTAATTTTAAATTTATATCGAAGATATATCTAGAAAATGGACTTTGATATACATATTTCTATTTTTTTTAAATGTATATATTTTTTTCCAATACTTTACAATATGGGAATACAATTTATTCCTAAGTTCTTTCTGATGCAAAGAAATTATTCTTAAGATAGTGTTATTTTTAAAGCTTTAAGAAAAAAAACGCAGAAAAACAATGGACTAAATTCATGTGACGTCATAATCACATGATAATTTTAAACCACGTGTTTTTAGCCAATCGAGTCCAAAAACACATGTGACGTCATAGTCACAATAAATGCAATTATCTATTTTCAGCAAATCACAGTTCATGCACTTCGTTGTTGCCAAATTACGCTTTTTACAGAAACTTTTTTTAAAAAAAATTAATATTTGTCACTTTATTTAAAAGTACATGTATAAAACAAGACTTTTTTTTTCTTTAATTTTGAAATCTTCTTGCAGAAATTTCTTTTTATAACTCTTGAGCATCTTTTCCCAACTATGCAATTTGAAATTTTACCTAAGTTTTACAAATAGAATAAAAAGTACGAGCTATAGTTTATTGTCCGTTTTGAATTCACTGTATAGAACACGTGTTTATATTATCATGTGACCGTCATGAATTTAGTCCATTCAACTCAAATAGTATTAAAATATTTTTCAAAATTTTAAAAGAGGTATTAATTTTCAAGACATTCGCTTTAACTGTGGTTTTGCTGGAAATATAATGCATTTTTTTTTTTCAATTTCCGTGAACAGAAACACGTGCCATCCAATGTGAACAAAGTTCAACAAACTTCGGAAATTTCAAAAAAATGATTCAACCAGAAATTTCGAAATAATTTATTCCAAGATACAACACAATATATAGATAATCACACGAAGTAAGTGAAAAATTGTTGATATTTGATATAACTTGTTTATTTAATGTGATTTCCTAATTTATAATTTTTATTTCAACAAAACATGTGTGTCTTATCAGCAGACATTATTTTAAGGTGAAGCAACTTTTTGAAAACTGATGTTGTGTCATATCAGAAAAATTGAAAATGAAAAAAAAGTTGTATGAGCGATACCTTATCGTCACGATGAATCAGCTTCCTATTTATCCATCTGTAAAAACGTGACTGTGATATGCCTTGAGCAAAGGTCGAGTAGAAGTTCTCAATGGGTGACGACCATATTGACACATCTCTTAATTGTATCGAATCTCTTCACGCGATACAAAGTTTCTATTATTCTGTGTTTCATGCAACCTTGATGAAAATCACTTCAGAAGGGCCATAAGTCATTTACCCTTTGATCCCGAAATGAAGATACAGTGAAAATCGTTTAACACGAAACTGAGGCGACTGAAATATTTTTGCGTGTTGAAAGAATTTCGTGTTGAAGGATATTCCAAAAAGAAATCCATATATTTAACAAAATTAAGTTTATTTGGGTCCATTTGACTTTATATAGATATGTATATATGCATGTATTTAATAAAAATCAATGAAACAAAAACATTCACAAGAACTTAATGAAATTTAATGCAAAATATATATTTTGAAGTTTTTGGAACAAAATATGATATCTTTCTTTGAATTGTCTGTTTTAACATCAAACTGGTCTATGTCATCTATTCTGTTATTTGTTATACCATTGGAATGTACTTCTGAATAGAAATAACTGTGCATACTTTTTCCTGGTGTTCCTCATTTGGGATGGCGTGGGAACAGGGAAGCTGCATTATTCATTTCATTTTCTTCCTCGGAATCTGCATCAATGATATTTTTTGAACTTCAAACAAACTTCAAAATGTCTTTGTCTGCCATAATTGGGGCTGTACTCACATTATCACCATCTACTGCAACGGATTCTTCCGACGATACAGTAGGATTTCTGGTGTTTTTCGTACTTTGTTCATTCCCAGAAAAGATTCTAAACGAGAAAAAAATGCATGAAAATACATAGTAGTTTGTCGGGGACTATTATATTATTTCGTGTTAACCGATATTTCGTTTTAAGCGTTTTCGTGTTATACGTATTTTACTGTATTTTGTCAGGACGGGCAAAGAAACTGCAGAAGGCAGTGGTGGGCAAATAGTAGTTCGCAAAAAGCTATTCTGCGGTCCGTTAACACAGACAGAAAACCAAACACACAGAAAATGTTTTTTTTTCGGTCAACATATATTGGGAAACTTTGTGAGAACAAAGTTTTTCTTGCATGAAGATGAACAACGGTAAATACAGATGCAAGTTGGCTGACATTAAGTTGCAAGCTGTGATGAGAATTTCAACAGGTTTATCACTCCTGATTTCAATAAAAATTGTAGAAAAATGCGATAGGGTACATTTGTTTCAATAAACTAAAACGAAAATTAAATGCTCTTGCAGCTAGTGATATGAAGTTAGGACAACAAATAAATTCAATAAAACTGCTGCTAGTTTATTTAACTTATATAAAATAATTTTTATGTTGCAAAAGTTAACCAAATAATGCAATCATTTTTAAAAAGTACTATCCGGTAACCTCTATTTCCGCAGAGGCCCTCAAGCCAAAACAATTGCCCACCCCTTGCGTAAGGAATTGGCTTTCTCCCTTAAAAGAACATATATGTGAAACATAAGAAAAACTTTGATAATTTTTTCGCTATGACAGGAGCATTAAGTTTTTTTTTTATCTTACCAGAAATAAATAAATTGAATAAGGCTAAAAGATTAACAATTTTAAACTATAAAGTGATTAATTTACTTTACAAATGTCCCACGCAGGAGCTACATTTGGGCTTTTGGTGGTCTCTGTCAAGTGTGTGAGGAGGACTACACCAGGACTGGTGTTTCATTTTCCAAACTTCCACACCAGGCCAACGTAAGAACTTTGTGATTATCGGCATATTTAACATGAATTAGTCCCTTTACAAGGCAGATCTTTAATGGTACCACGATTCAGACCCATAACATTGCCGGCTGCGAGTTCACACATTGGTCTCTCGGATATCTTTGCCACTTGATGCTACTAAGCAATGAGAAAGATATTTATTGATTGACTATTAACGTCGTACTTAGAAGCAAAATGAGAGTAAGGGCAACGGACTTCATAATTCTGAACCGCAATCAAGTGACGAAGACGAAACCTAAGCTGGCATTTCAGTTTCCTTACTTCAGTGCCGATTTAAACTCATTTCGGGACCTGGGTGCAGAAGATCTGCAAGGTCCCCTTGCACTTTTGGATCGAAATTTATAACCAGAAAATCTGGATAAGTCCAGCTTATCCATGCCCTGGTCCCCTGGGCACCCGCCCCAAGCGCCCACTGGATAAACCACACTGTCTAACTTCTACACCAAATTAACGAAAAAACTTTGAGCTCGACCAATTTAAATTGAATGAACCTTATATATTACACGACAGGTCCCAAATGAAAGGACTTGAAGCACAGTCCAACTGAAACAAAGCCAGCCACAATCACCCACTCGGACGTCCTCGTTACTTGACCGTGGTTCAAAATGACGAGGTCCGTCGCCAAAAGCCCTCGAGTAGCTGAACAGTTTGTGTGTGTGACGTAAATATTCACTCCTTTTCTCACTCACACCCACTCGGCTATTCACTGTATATGTGTGTATTTGTGTGTGAATATATATATTTGTGTGTGTATATATTTGTGTGTATATATATATTTGTGTGTGTATATATTTGTCTGTGTTTATGTGTGTATATATTTTTGTGTGTGTATGTATTTGTGCGTGTGTTTGTGTTGTGTTCAATTACCGATGGCTTTTAGAGTTTCGTCACTACTTCTGGTAAACTTATACAAACTATTTTACAAAATATTAGCTTCGTGTAAATAAGTATTAAAGTAGTAAAAAACTTGTGTAAAATTTTTAAACATAAAGATATTTATTCTATTCAAGTTACATAAACAAAAATTTCAGAATAAAATTTTTCTCAATTCTTTCGAAGAATTTTTTAACAAGATTTCCAAACTTCATATACTTATTTTTCAGGATGACACGTGAGCAGATAACAATAACCTCGTATAATAAAAATCCTATTGTTAAAGTTGATGACGTGGCTATTTGAAGTAATTTTAAATGACAGCAGTAATAAATTTTGTGTAATGTTCCTGTGAACGGAAAAAATTACGACTCACTTATCTCTAGTCTTGTATGATCATTCCATTGCAGTTCTGATTCACAATTCGTAATTTTTACGAAAAACGTTCTCTCATTAAGAAAAATAAAAAACATCTTCATTAATTTTATTTAAGAGCAGATTAACTGATTAAAGATATTTTTTTTTTCATCCCTACTATATTCTTAAATATATCTGTAGTAACATTTCACCCTTATCGAATTCCTATTTTGGTATCGAAACACTAATTTAAACTTATTTATTAGCAGTGTATATCCAAAATTGACTACTTTTTTCGACGATACTTCTATCAAAATATTGGTCTTAATGTCATAATTCAGAACATATTTATTGTATATTAATTAGTAAGTATCAAAATATTCAACAGCTATTAGTCAATATAATCAAATATGCATAACTCAAAAGGTTTGAAGTTTTTACTATCTAAAAAAAAGGAAACTTAAATTTCAATGGGCTAAATTCATGATGGTCACATGATAAATATAATCACGTGTTCCTCATAGAATTCAGAATTCCCATTAGTCTGGTACAAATTGTCCTATTAGTAAAATTTACATAAAATTTCAAATTTCATAATGATGTTCGAGTATTAAGATTTTTCACAATAAAGTTTTTCAAATTTAAAGAAATATAATGTTTGTACGTGTATTTTTAAATCAAGCGCATTTACATTCACGCTATGTGCACTGTTATTGCTGACAAATATTTACTTTTGAAAAGAATGTTTCTGTAAAAAGCAAAGGTTAACAACAGCGAGGCGCATGAACTGATAGATTAGAAACACGTGATTACATTTATCACGTGACTATGACGTCATATGAATTTATGAACAGATTGGCTGAAAATACATTATTTCAATTATCATATGACTGTGACATCACACGGATTTAGCCCAATAATTTAGTATTAAATAATGTCTGACTTATGAAAGTAAGATATTTTATTTCTCAAATAATGGGCAGTGTATTTTCTTCTACAATCTTACGTCATAAAACATATTACGTAGTTCTAAATCATTTCTTGTATATTACAAGTGTACACGGAAACCCACCAGACCCACGGGAATTTTTTTTCCACTATAAAAATTGCGGGCTTTTTTTACTCGTTATTTATGAGCAACGCGTTATTAGTTTGCTCCACGAATTTGTATTGAAAAATTTAAATGCGAATGAAAGGGCGCCCTTTATGTTTCTGTGTTCCACCTCATGGAGCATCTGTTCATTAGCTGCTCAAACCATCAAATTCCACTAAAAGGGGATAAAAATACATTTACAATGTATTTTGAACTATCCTTTTTAAAAGTAATCCTTTACAAGATAAAGTCCGGGTGTTTTTGTTTTTCGGTAAAATCTTTTATAAATACTTCGATTTGTAACAAATTTTGCTCATAATTTTTTTCTTTTTGATACCTAAAAAATATCTGAAAAAAGAATTTTTATGTTATTACTATTATTATTATTCTGCTATACTCTAAAGCAGGGGTGTCAAATGCGTGGCCAACAAAAAGCATTTTTGCGACAAGTACAGTCACAAAATAATATATAAAAAAATATAAATTTTCTCTTGAAATTGAAAAGATAGTAAAAGAGAAAAGATATCAAGTGTCACGATGTAAACATTAAAATTTTCTTGTTCTTTTATGTATGTTTATTACAATGTATTATTCGAAACGTTTCTATGAATATTGATTATTTTTGCGCATTTAATTTAAACCTTGTTTGCTTGGCCCAAGTAAACTTTTGAGTTTGACACCCTTGCTCAAAAGTCTTTATTCCGTATTATTTTTAATATTTTATACGTAAAGCAGATGCACCACTAATCTAGCTCATGGAACACCCACAAAATCAAAATGGTTCATGCAATTCTCACAAAAATTTACCTGCGTTCTCTTTTAAACTTTTTTGAAATTAAAATTCTGAAATGGTAGTGAAACACAAAGGTTTAAATCCACAACTCAATATTAGTAGAATTAACATGACATTAACTATCATTAACACGCTTTTATAAGTTTCACTTGCATGTAACGGAATCGTAGAACTCGATTTTTACTCACTTTAAAAGATCAGATTAATTCGAAATTTTGCACACGTGTCAAGGACCGATGACAATACAATAATTTCATAATTTGGTTCCATTGTCCTTATCAGGATCGTCAGGAATAACGATAATCAGATTTGGCGACAATTCCATATACTACTTCCAGATTTGGCGAATAATTCCATATTCCATTTCCAGATTTGGCGACTTTTTCCAGATTTACCCACTAAAAGAATAAGGTACAACCCTAAAGCGAGTGTTTTTAATTTAATGCTAATTATATGCAAGTGTAAAATACACTTGTGGTGAATGCAAGTAAGGCAAACAAAAAAAGTGTTCGTTATGTGAGAAGGAGGAGGGTGTGTGTTAGCAATTGCTAACCATAATATAAACATTTTTCTGAAAATGAAAAAAAAAGGCTCGTGCATGTGGAAAAAAATAATTTATCTTCTAACTGCTAAATATTTTTTATTTTTATAAAGCAATACGTTTAGAAGTGATGATACGAATTAACATTATAGCAATACGTTTAAAAGGGATAATACGATTGACACTTAATATTATCATGCTTTTATTAACTCGCTTTCTTAAATGTCTGTCCGGGTGGAATTTTGTAGTTGATTAAACTGTGTAATTTCCGAGGAGTTTCAGATTTGAAATTTGGACCATAGCTCAGAAATAGATGACATTGCATAAAAATGTGAAAAAAGAAGGGGAAAAAACGAAAGGGAGGAATTTTATACTTTTAGTCAGTTATAAAAACATGGTACATTAAATTATTTTTTTATTCGATATTTTTATACTTTACACACTTTTAATTGTTCGATCTGTTCTATAGAGACGGAATCTAATATCACGATACGGGACTCATCCGAGGCCCCGTAAGCGGAGAGAATAAATACACTTTAGACCCTTTAATTAATACCCATTGAAGAGCAAGACTAATTCCAGCAGCCACGTAATTCCGGCTCCAAATATCAAACTCAAAGATAAATTCAACAATAAATAAATGATAGTTTAAAAAACTAAAATAGCACGCTTTTTTATTGTAAATCGAACTAAAAAATGAAAAATAAATTAGAGCTTAAAAAAAAAACTAAAGTACACGCTTTTATACTGATTTGAACTAAAAAGTAAAAAAATAATTCTTAATATAAGAATAAAACGATGAACGAGAAAATTAATGTCATTGGGGGGTAAAAGCGTGGGGTGCTTTGTACTACATTTTACACTAACTCAGCATTTCGGAATAGAACTAGTAAGAAATTATAACAATTAATATAGAGCACCCCACGCTTTTACCCCAATGACATTAATTTTCTCGTTCATCATTTTATTCTTATATTAAGAATTATTTTTCTACTTTTTAGTTCGAATCAGTATAAAAGCGTGTTATTTAGTTTTTTTTTTAAATTCTAATTTATTTTAGATTTATTTCCAAATTAGTTCAATAATCAATTTCTTTTCAATTTTATTCGTAAGAAGGCTAAATATTATTTGTAGTGATTGAAAATAAATAAACTTGCTTCACAACAGAACCAGTTTCAATAAAAATTGAATACAATTATCAGGAATTTCGTTGCTCAAGTAAGGACACTCACATGTACGTCACGGCATGAAGTTGTTCTGCAATAAAAACCACCAATTGATATGAACAGGAAAACTTTAAACAATGGAATCCAACCTTCAGCGTAAGGAAAATGGAATATATTCGGGCTATTTAGTTCATTAAACACAGGTTTTTCTTTCCACAAAATGAGTCATTTATTCTGTCACATGCCATCTTTTCGACGTTAGAATAAGAAGCTTTAATTGAGCTTCTAAAGATTCCTCTTTGAGCAACAGACCTACTGTTGAAATAGACAAAACTATTAAAAAAAGTCGGAAAACAACATCGCAAAAGAAATTGCTTGTCTCGGATAGAAATATTATTTCATTTTAATGAGAATATTGGTAATTCAACGAAACTGCAATAAAGTGGGGAAATAATGTAACATGGAATGTTCTAAAGATGTTTATATATAATTATATACATGTATCTATTTAATTATATAATATATATATATATATATATATATATATATATCTTGTTCAAATTTTCAATCGTTAATAAAATACTTACTATTCATCCATCCAAGTTCAAATACATTTTCTTATCCTTGTAGTGGATGACACTTAATGCTAAAACAGTTTTTTCAAATATTTATTCATTAACTAAATTAAAAAATGAATAAATAGCAACAAACAAAATAATAGTCTAACTGCTTATATAGAAAGGAAAATCTTTCATTGTGTCCCTGTAGCGCAATGGATGGAACACCATTTATAGAATGGAAAATTGCAAGAAAAATCTCTTTTTATTTTGTCGCTTAAAATTATTACTTTCTTTGTTGACCTAAGTAGGAATTGATTTAAAAATTTGTTTTTAATATTACTTGTTATCTTTATAAAGGAGGAAAGTGATTCTCTCGCTCATTCATCACGATATCTCCGAATCTATTAAACTTACACACTTGAAATTTGACAGGCATGTTCCTTTCATAGATTAGAAATCCGCCAAGAGGAGGGTTTTGTGAAAATCGACTCCCTAATAGGTTTGCGAGTGGTTAAGAGGTGTTGGAAATAAATATATTCTCCCGTTTCTAAACTTTTAGACCCTGTGTATACTTGAAATTTGATAAGATTGTTTCTTTTGTCGTGTAGAGATCCGCCAGGAACAAATTCTACAGAAATGGACTTCTATGGAAAAGTCATGGGAATTACTTGGACGTATAGATAAAAATAATTATCATTTTCGAACTACTAGACCTACAGTTATGAAATTTAATATGCGTGTTTCTTTTGTCGAATTGAAATCCGTTGAGCACGGGTCTTTCAGAAATCGAGTATCAATTGGGATTACGGGATATCATGTTAAAAAGAATTATGTTTTTGAACTATTGGATTTACAGACTTGTAACTTGGCAAGCATATTTATTTTGTTGAATACAGATCCACTAAAAATTGGTTTTGTTGAAATTCATTGTTGAGGGAGGGCATTATGGGAGCATACAAAATAATTCTGCTTCAAATTTAAAAATTATCTTGTTCTTTCTGAAATCAAGAGGGAAGGCTGTAAGAATGTTTTTAATACAATTGAATACTTAATGACTGGACTTAGATATCAATAATTTACATATACAGGCGACTCTCGATAAGTCGAAGTTGAAGGGACTAATGAAAAACTTCGAATTATCAAGAGTTCGAATTAACAAGAAGGTAAGAAAAAACTTCCGACTTTTTTTCTAACACATTTAAATTCTAAACTATGTAATAAAATAACAATTTTACATATGTATAAAAATACTTCAAAGATATTTTTGATAAGTACATATTGTACAGTATAAATATCATACAGGAGTTAAAAGTCATATATTACAAGAATACATTTATGTAGTAACTCTCGAACATGACTGTTTCACGCCCCACCAAATCTCTTCTATTTCTCATTGGAAATAAAACGTTTATCGCACCCGGAACCCTCTGACACTTTTCGCAACATTATTGGTTCTTCAAGGCAGGGTCCAGTCCGGCCCATGCCTTATTTGGTGTCATATGCTATAAGTCACACAGATGAGCCATAAATCGTTGTCAGTCCAACACAAAAAACACATTCCTACGCTCATCTCTTCTTCACAATAACGGACCATCCTTTCTGAACATATGTGTAGCAAGGCCACGTATTTAATGAAAGATATGGACGGTTGACTACAGGTGTGGCCAGAACTGTCTACTTGAAGAAGGAAAGCAAATAAAGTGTCTTTTCACCTGAGGAACCGGGAAACATAAGGAAGAGGTAGCAAAGGGTCTACGTTACAGGTGAGATACGCAGAGACAATACAACACAAAGCATGAAGCTTTAACCTGTTTGCTATAGAACTCTAGATAGTAACTGTTCGAGTTATCAAGAGTTTTATAAAATAACTTCGAATTATATATCGTGTTGTAGTCTTGCCAGCCTCAGATTTTACTTCGAAATATTGAGTGTACCAAAACATATTGTTTTAGTTTGAAATATCAAGAGTTTTTCTAGGGGCTGAGCATATACTTCGAATTAGCGAGAGGTTCGTATTACCGAAAGTTTGAATTAGCAAGAGTCGACTGTATATATTAATACATATATTCAAACAACATCATGAAATATCCAGCGAAGCGGATGACTAATGGCTTGTTTACATTAATAAAGGATGGACGTCTTTAATATTCACAGAATTCGAAGTGCTTTGACTTACAGAAAACAATAAATAAGAAATTCCTTTTAATTCACCAGAAACATAATATTACTCTAACCGATACTTTAATGTCACTTTTTTTCGTTTGACCTATTTTAATGCGGTGAAAAATAATTTAGTAACAAGACTCTTTTTTTAGAAGTTTCTAAAAAGTTAAATTTTCATCTTTTCTCCAGACACAGAAATTAACAAAACTCTGTAGGGCGCATAAGTCTAACAACAATTGTTTTTTTAGAGTTTGTGTTTTGAAAAGGTACTTTTCACCATTTTCAATGCGTGGCTTATACTCCAGACCAGTGGTCAGCAACCTTTTAACTGTGGCGTGCCAAACTAATATACCAATATGATTCAGCGTGCCACACACAGGGCCGATCCTAGAAGGTGCGCAGCGCGTGCATCGCACTAGGACGGCGCATTTAGTTCTATCAATCAAGCAAAATTTTCTACAATTTCTAAAAATAAAGCTTATAATACATCGGATATAAATGTGCTGAACTTTAAATACAGTCGTCTGTTGATAATTCGAAGTTGGAGGGACCAATGAAAAACTTCGAATTATCAAGAGGGAAGGGGAAAAAATTTCCAAAATACGCGAAGAGAAATTTTTTTCTAACACATTTAAATTTGAAACTATGTAATAAAACAACAATTGTACGTATCAATAAAATTATAATACATTTTTTTAGAAGTACATATTATACAGTATAAATATTATACAGAAGTTAAAAGTCTTGTATTAAAGAATACATTCAATACATGTATACACAATCCTAAACATCTCTTCACAGTAGTGGACCATCCTTTCTGAACACATGAATAGCAAGGCCACGTGTGAAAACGAAAGATATGGGTGGATAACAACAGATGTGGTTGGTTAGTCCACTTGGAGAAAGAAAGCAATAAAAGTGTCTTTTCGCCTGAGGCACCAGAAAACACAAAGAAGGGGGAGCAGACAGATGGTCATCAAAGGATCAACGTTACAGGGAATACATTCAGAGACAATACAATGCAAAACTTGTAAGTTCCAATATGTTTGCTACAGTACTGTACATGAGAGTGAGTGTTCGAATTGTCGAGTCTTTTATAAGATAACTTCGAATTATAGCGTGTTGTTGTCTGGCCAACCACAGATTTTACTTCGAAATATTGAGTGTACCAAACCGTATTGTTTTAGTTCGAAATATCAAGAATTTTTCTTGGGACTTATCATATACTTCCAGTTATCGAGAGGTTCGTATTATCGAAGGTTTGAATTATCGAGAGTCTCGACTGTAGTTACTGATAAATCAAAACAAGTCTCGATTTCCCAATAGCATAGCATAGCTTAAGAAAAACAGAATGTTAGTGCACAGTGTGTTGCTTCACACACATTGTCTACTAACGTCTACTTTTTACATACATCCCCCATTTGATAGTAAAGTTCGTGACCGAACTGGCTATACCGCAATAGAAAAGGTTTTTTTTCGCTTATCAGCGACTCTAGTGATGCAATGTGGATTGATACTTAACAAAGGCGTCTTGAAATTGATCTTTGCGAAAGATGCTTTATGAAAATATATAATATGGTTAATATTACCTAAGACATAGGAGTGTTTAAATTCAATATGCATTTGGGGAAATTAAAAGTTTTCAATTTAATAAGAGCCTTACAATTTAGAAAAACAAAATAGAGGAAAGAAGTGATTTTTTTTGCTTATGGTTTTACAACGCTCATTAACAGCGCCCATTTTCCTTTTTAGTAAAAATGTTATTCTTCCATTAAAAGGTAATTTCTTGTAATTATTTTTAGTATAAAAATATTTGAGAAAAAATCTTGCAGCTCATTTTGATTAAATAATTTTCATTACAAAACCAGTTTGAAAAACACTTCAATATTCGCATACTATTGTTAATGTTAGCGAAGTTTACCAAAGTTCTAAATCTTATTTTATGTTTCAGGTACTTTAGTGCTATATTAAAAAAATTCCGGGTTTCATGGTGTTTTTTTTAAAAATTAGCAAAATGTAACAAGATGCACTATAATCAATTAGGAGAATCAAATGATTCACAATATAGCACTAAAATAATAATAAAAGAACATATTGAAAGCTAATTATGATCTGCAGTGCAATAAGTTTAACGCTAAATGCTTTATCATGAAATATCGGATAACACGAAATAATACAACGGTCCCGACAAACTGCTATGTATTTTCATGCCTTTTTTTCCATCTTAACACGAAAAGATTTCTCTTCTGGGAATGAACGAAATTCGGAAAATACCAGAGATTTCAGAGGGGTGCGAAAGGAAAGAGAGGTGGTTTCTCATTAGTTTTCTGTATTATTGGACTGGCTTACTGTATGATCGGAAGAATTCGTTGCAGTACATGATGATAATGTGTGTACAGCCCCAATCATGACAGGCAAGACATTTTGGAGTTTGTTCAAAGCTCAAAAAATATCATTGATTCAAATTCCGACGGTGAAAATGAAATGAATAATGTATTTCCTGTTCCCAAGTCATCTGAATTGAGGAACATCATGAAAAAGGTATGAACAGTTATTTAGACGCTCATTCCATTGGTGAAACGAATAACAAAATGGACTCATTGAACAGTTTCTGAATAATTTAATAATAAAAAAGACAATTCAAAGAAAAATATCAGATTATTTTCCCAAAACTCAATAAATGTTTTGTTTTTCAAAAAACTTGAAAATTTTGTATTAAATTTCATTAAGTTCTTGTGAATGTTTTTTTCATTGATTTTTATTAAACACATGCATGTATACATATCTATGCAAATAAAATTTACTTTAATAAGCTTAATTTTGTTGAATATATGTTTTTTTTTCGCAATATCTTTTAACACCAAAAAATATTTCAGTCTCCTCAGTTTCGTGTTAAACGATTTTCACTGTACATAGATCCTACATGTATACCCCATTTCCTAGTTGTAGAGTAATTTCATGTAATCACATCCACTTAGCTCAGTGCTTCTCAAACTTTCAACATTTGCGACCCAATATTTAATCATAATTTTCATCGCCCCCTCTTCCCACCATTCAGTAACAATGTATTGAATTCAATAATATTGTTCTTTGACGTCAAAGCTACAAGCGACTTAAGCCTCTTAAGTGCCACTGGCGTTTATAAATGTTTCGCTCAGCCAATGCATTATCTGCCCCGAACGTATACATAAGTCTTTCCAAAGTGTGATCTTTTCTGTGGACTGCTATCCATAAATTTATTCCAAAGGCTTTGGAATGCAATATAAGGACATTGACAGCGTTTGCGAAGGATTTACTTATTTCAGAGGATTTGCTTTATATATTTGTTCCTTTTCTTCCCTTCCCCCAAAACATCACATTCACGCGCCTACGTGGAAAACGGTGGCATTGGGGAGCGAATCGCTTAACTTTTAATCGGCAGTTAAGGGATTAATTATAAACCGTACAAATTATCAAGATAAGAGTTTATTTTCGTATATAATTTTATATATGACAAGCCCATTGGTTCACTGGTAATTATTAAACTTTTTCTTAACGTAGTATTGTTAAATTAATTATAAAATACATCGTGTAGTACTGATAGATTTATAAGTGTTTTCTCAGTGTAATTGTGTATTCTATTTTTTTTATTATGTCAGAATGTATTTTGTTTGTGTACTTTCAGTAAATTAATATTTTTTAAAAATAATCTTTTGTTTTCGACTTTTTAATATGCATGCGCCCTCCTCTTAGAGTTATTATGCCCCTCTAGGAAGGGGGGGGTGCAACCCACAGTTTGAGAAACACTGCATTTATAGCATTAATTCACGTAATAGGTTTCATTTCAACCCTTGTATTATATTTAGTAACTTGGGTATGTGTGTTCATGTTTTTTTTCCCCAAATGGGGAAATCTAGGTCCATTGAAGCTGCCTACTGTCACAATTCATATTCTGCATTAATTTGTTTTTGTTGCCACATACGTCGAGAGAAGTGTTTATAACAAAAATACGTTGCTCAAAATGGTATTTAAAAGTTTATAACTGTGGGTGAAACTTCTATGTATTCTGCATATTTCGCAGCCTAAAATTTAGAAGTTGTTTTTGTTTAAATGTAATTTTTAACGTTCAATCACAGATGATATGTCAATAAATTGTTCCCTCCCCTTCATTGGAAAGCCTTCTGATTTATGCATTCTAGCTTAGTTTTCTCCTCTGAGAAATATTATTTTATTGTTCTTAGGTGTGCAAAACATTGCACTAGAGTGTATAAAATAATTTTGTGGAACCCTGGATCTCATACGCAACAGAATGCTTATAATCTAGGAAATACAGATAAAGAAAAATATTTAAATATTTTTTATTATATAATAATGAAAACTACAAGAAATTACTAAAAAAAAAGGTTGTCCGGCGCGAATTTATGTTTTAAATTTCCTCGTGGAACTCTCTTTGAGAAACACGATTTTAGGTACTCTAGTGATTATATGAACTCCATAGAGAACATGAATTTGTTTTGCATATATATTTACTTTTTCTTTTCGAATTTTGATTCTGAGTTGTGGAGCCCCTGGATATGCTTGGCTCCGTGCAACACTGTTTAAAGATTGAAGTAGAGGTCGTATTGGGGTTGTGAGAATGCACTATGGGGGAAAAATTATGTATGGGAGGGCAATTACCAATGTTTTGAGAAACAGAGGAAACAAACGCGCTTTTGGTCTTTTTTTATAGAAGTTAATGATGGATGAAGTTGTACACACTACAGATTTTATAAATAACCTGTGAGGTCTTTTCATTTTTAAAGCACTGGTGCCTAAACATTCGCATACATCAGCGCATTTTTCCCACGATCACCTTACGTAAACACACAATATATACTTACTTCTAATTTTAAAAAAAATCTGTGAAAAGGTTTGCAAATGCTCTAGTGGCTGTCTTTTGTTTGAAACAGTTGTGCAGTCAGGAATTTGTAGTCAAAACAACATTTCTCTGACTAACTTCGCACCGTCGAACCATGACTATTTTGCACAGGCAACAATTCCACTAAATTTTGTTTTAAAAATAGTAAATAAGAATAGATAATTATTTGTTTTTCAAAAAAAGTTTCCAGTTAGCTATGCCCCTATGTGAAAAAAAGCATTTCAATACAAAGAAAAAGCCAGAAATTTATATTTAATTCCTTAGTTAATTTATATTTTATTCCTTCCTTTCACCGAAACTATTGACAAATTTGCTTCTCAGAAAGCCTGAAAAGTTATTTGATTGTTATTTATTGGATAGTCTTTGAGTAGGACTGATTTATATACTTTTCGTTTCACAAGATTTATGCTTTCGTACTTTGTTATTGGATTATATTTTCGGAGTAAATGCAGAATTATTTTGCATTTGTAATAAAAAATGTCTATTTTTATTTCAAAGGTAGTATTTTTTTCGTTTATTGTTTGATTAAAGTATTTTGTCGCTATTATGACATATTAACCGGTTAAAAAAAAAGGTTCTGCACTTAGAATTGTATTTACATTTCATTAATGTTTTACTTTAATACAGATAGATTAATTTATAGTGACAACCTTAAGTATTAGTCAAAATATGAAAAATTCTTTAGAGGGGCGGCACATTAGGTCTTTGCACGCGGGCGGCCGACACCTTAAGATCGGCCCTGGCTGCACAGTAGGACACGTTTGAAAAAATTCGATTACCGCAATAATACATGCAGAGTTTGACAAGAGAGGTAAATAATATAGATTTACAATTTTATTGTATATTAATTTTGCATCTCATTTAAAGATATTTCTTAACATAAAAATAAACAGCATCAAATATTATAACTATTTCTTCAACAAAATTTTTTTTAAATTAAAATTCTACATATATTTTATGTATTTTGAAACATATTTATTAAAATAAGAAATAGACAACAAAAAATATAAGAATTTCCCTTCATTGTAATTAAATGAAAAGATAAATAAAATTTTTAAGGCGAACTTATTCCTTGCGCAGCTCTACTTTCATATCGCAAGATCAGGGGTATAATCTGTGACTTTCGATTTGACACGATTTTGAACATTCAGTTGTGTACACAATTTCTTTGCGAACTCGAAATACTTTTTATATGAGGAAAGATTTTTTACTTAGATATGTAGAACTAAAAGTGGAAAGCCACAGAGAGATTACATTTTCTCTTCAAGCAATTAAATATCTCCAGCAATGACATTCAATAATTTACAAAATAGCTGTAAATTTACCTTTAAAGTTATCTTTCAGATTTTTTCTTAACTCCGTAAATGCCCACAATTCTAAATATGTTTGTTAATTGTCCATTACAAATTTATCAACTTCCATCCACTCAAAAATTGGCAAATATGTGGAGTAGGGCAGAGTGCCACTCAGAATTGTACCGCGTGCCACATGTGGCACACGTGCCATAGTTTGGTGACCCCTGTTCCAGACACTTCACATAATTTATGCCTCTTCATATTGTCACAAATTAATTTGTTTGTTAACATTTTTTTTTGTATTAGGAATAGTCTACACAATGAAAAAGACTGTAGGTAATCAAAAAATTGGTTCATAGCCAAATCTTAATTTTTTAAATTCTGTAGTTTCTTATTTATATTTTAAAATCAAAATGTTAACGTATTTTTGTGTGGAATCTCAAGCATGCATTTATATTTTATAAAAATTCTTAGCTTACAAACTCTTCATAATGATCTGAACATATTACATAATAATATTTTATCATCAAAATTTCCTTAACAGTTTTGGTGTTTGTTAAGAAATAAACACTGCACTCTCTCTTAAATTCTAACTTTTTTTTCATTTTATCGTCTGCTACCTTACGCATTTCTTTCATGCATCGAAAGATAAAGAAATTTTAAAAATATTATTTGTTGTTGTTACTAATGCCACCTGTCTGACGTAGTCAGATCGAGGCCCACGAAATTCATCATGGCATCGGGCTAGATTGTACGCCTGTCGTTAGCCGTAGCTTTGAGCACCATGTAGGTGACAGTACGATTTGGCTCGGTTCCACCTCAATTTTGAGGGAGAACACCCTGGGAGTGGAAAATATTATTTAAATCGGCTGACTGCATTCTTAACTGGGATTTTGAAAAAGTTTATAAAAAAATAATTTTTTTGCATTTAGTGTCAATTTAAATTACAATATGCGCATAAAACAGTTTTAATTTTATCTCAATAAAACATTATTAAAATGCAGTTTTTTGACAAAAAGACGAAGAAAGAATTACATATCAATATTCAAAACATTCTCCCTTTATAAAAATTGCTCCTATAATAGCCATATTTTACCTATATACAGCCAGGACTTCTAAATCGGGGTTGAACTAAAAAAATTTGAATATTCACGTTATATTTTCACAGTTACGATAAATTGAAATAATCACCGGTCTCCATTCCGATGTATCAAAATATTAATAAATCCACTTCTAAATTATACATTTCAAAAATTTTAGTTCAACTCCGGTGTAGAAATCCTAACAATATGTAAGCAAAATTTAATAAATGAAACATTTTTCATTTTTGAAAATAAGTTTTTTTTTCTTCTCATTTTTTGGCAAAAAAAATTGACTTTAAATAATTTTTTCTTGTAATAATTTTCGTAAAATAATTTCTTACGTATATTCCCATTCAAATAACACTAGATATCAATATATATATATATGTGTATATTGATTTGCACGCTTTTTCAAAATTACAGTTTCAGAAGTAGATAAGTCCTTAGAACTGAAAAAAAATATTAATTATCCTTTTAAAAAGTAATATTAGTATTTTCTATTACCTAAAATTGGTATTACGATAAAAATGACATTTTACACTTGAGCATATATATTTTAAATTGATTTATTTTTAAAGAATAAAATTTTGAGTGAAACTGAATATTCTGTCGAAGCTGTTTTTTTCGTTTGTGTACATACCCACAAGGTTATTCGGAATACAAATAGAAGTATTCCTATTTTTAAAGCACAGCAACTGCCATTGTCTCAGTTTGAAGGTGAATTACATGAATGAATTACCGAAATACTTCTTGGTTATATATGCAACATGCCATAAAACACAAAAGAGCATCGAATGAATGGATATATCGTTACAAAAACTGAAGAGAAAACAAACTACAATCCATTGAATTCTCACTACACACGTAGGAAAAAAATAGATGAATCCAGAATAGCACGAAAATTACATAAACATTTGACACTTCACGTGGAAAATAGCATTCATCAAGTGAATATCAGTTTCAGAAACAACTTTTTATTCACTTTCCACGTGATCATCGAACATATAATGTTATTAATCCAGACATTATTACCCAGGATAAATGCTCTCTTTCGTTGTTCGAAGCAAAATGATTATAATTCTTTATATTTCGTAATATGATAAGAAAAAAGAAGAAACGAGCCTTACAGTAGTCGCATACGATGTGTAACATCTGACATGTTATTATGTTATCTTAAATCCTGAAAAAAAAAATGAATCGTATATGATTGGAAATAATTTTCTATGAAAAAATTAAATCTTTAATGAAAATTTTATTTAATTAACACAAGGAGTAATGCAATTTTTTATCAAAAATAATTATTCTTGTTCAATTTGGGGAAGAGCGGTAATGATAATTTATGATAACTAAAATATGACACATGTACTTGTGTTTTCAAAGTATTTAAAAACCGTTGAAAAATAGCGTCAATAACAGTACCACTGTTAGTTGTCGAAACATTTCGATTTGTGTTCATTTCGAGCTTGAGTTCATCATTCAAAAAAGCTATGAGTGGCTCGGCTTCTAGCAAACTGAAGTTACCCTTTAAAAGCACCACTCAAAATCATGGGAAGCGAGTGATAGTTTTTTTTTTTAAAAAAAAAGAGCAGAACCACCTTCGGTATATGGTAAAAGTAAAAAATGCAGGAAATCTTTAATTTTTTGAACCGTTTGATTCGGAGAAATGTATACGACCACCGAAATCACTGTTTGTCCATTTTCAAATAAGCATTTTGCCGCACATATGTTCCTAATATCTTGACTAACAATACTCAGTCCACTTGTTTGACGATAAGTAATATCCATATGTCGAGCCACAACATGTGAGTTGTTCTGTTTGCGATAGATCGCAACACCAGCTGCTCTGTGGCCCGGTCGTTTAAATAGTACGCAGCAATCGAAGTCAGGTATCGAAACACGTTCGTCATTGTCTAACCACGTCTCTGCCAAAAAGGCTTAGCTTCTTCTCTGATCCTAAAGTGAGAAAACAAAAACAAAGATCCCACGGCCTAGACCGCAGGGGGTGGGGGATGGGGGCGGAGCCCCTCCCGAATGAAGGAGAGAAAAAAGAACTTCACTGAATAGAGCGCGCTTTCCCAATTTCCTGTTACGCATTTCCGTCCCTTTTCACGAAATCACTCCCACAAATCTCCAGCAATCGAGAGGAAAGATGTTACACATCAAAAACTTGTACATACCAAAACCATTCTATAAATATTAGTACTAATGCGGCGCTGTCTAATTTTACTTTAAACTAACATCTTAACAGCTACCCAGGTTTGCTTATTTAACTTGATGCACATCATGACAGTGGCTAGTACTAATTAAATATTTGGAGACAACGCAACTAAGACATTACTCGGATTAAATTTAAAGTAAGTTTGTTTATTACAAATTGAACACATTACAAAAGTAAGATTAGGCAATATTAATAAGCAATTAATATTTCACTTATCTGAAACGGAAGCGAGGTGATGGGAGGCTGGCATGGTCGCGGACGGTGCACGAAGTTTCCTAAATTCTGGGGATCAAAATATCATTATAGTGAGTGAAAAATCTGCTGAAAATTGTCTCGGCGCCTGTTTTTATAAGTGAGGGCAAATTACCCCTTTTTGCATCCGAGAGACCTTCGGTCTCGCCTAGTCGTTGGACAGAGACCAAGCGCAAAGTTACAAAAGTTAAGGTTTCTCCCCAAATTTATGAGTCCATTCAACTTGCATGACCGTTGAAAACTCAGTGACAGCCTGCGCTGGACCCCCGGCTCAGGAATCTAGCAACATCCTGTAAACAAGGGGAATACACAAATTACATGTGTATTGGGGGCCATCTTCAAAACCGATCAGCTTCCAAGCTTCCCAGCCTCTAAGCCTCCATCCTCCCATCCCTCCCCAAAGGAGTCATTACAACTTTGGTTCTAGAAAACACACAATTCATAAAATCGCACAGTCAAGTGTCATTTGGAGCTTATAGAATAGGGGTATTCAAACTTTTTTTCTGCCGGACCGTATACATATGTCAGCTATTTCACGCGGACTGCGTACACATGATGGTTTGATATATATGAATTGCTTACTTCGTGAAACAGTTGATTATTGAAACTAGCAAATTAAATGATCACCTCGTAAAATTGAATTATTAAAACTAAATAGTGAATAAATTCAATTTGACTCAACGTTCCCTTTCGCTCTTAAAATTCCTGGTATAAAATTTATGTTACTCAAAGTGTGAAGTTTAAAAAAAACCATGTTTAAAAAACTCGTTTTTACCTCTTTTTTTTAAAATTAAAATTTAAAAAAATCGATTTTTTGAAAGTGTATGATGTTTCGCGTAAGATGCCCTTAAGGTATCCGACAACCCTAAATTGTGTGAATTTTACCAAACATTGATAAATTTTCTTTTATGATTTTATTTTATAGTTCATCGTAAGCTTTATAAAAATACCGAGTTTATTATTTTCCATTCACTACAACAAAAACTATAAATGTTTTAGTAAAAGTAGAAGCCATTACTTTCAGCAAGATGTCATATTTTAAAATGCGTTTTACTCGAAATGTGTTTTTTTTAAATGCTCAAATAAAGACAGGGGATGGCTCAAAAAGTTTTTAAAATAATTGACTGAAATTTTTTGTGTATGTTCTGTATAATATTAGAAGTGTTTCAACCTTCAGATTTATCAATCCCTGTTTTATTACAAAATTTACAGTCCCTTATGTGAATATAATCACTGCTTTTTTAAGCAATGTCATATGATAATTAAGATAAAGTGTTCTAGTTTTTGTAAAAATTAAAATATCTCTTATCCTGAAGGTCATTTCAAAAATAAATAGCAAAAAAACACATCAAAGTTGAAAATTTCTTCATAAACTTTTTGTACAGAATGGGCCCCGATTATGTAATTTTTTTGTAAATTTTTCCCCATTTTAGTAATAGTAATTTCTTTTTCTCTTAATTTTAGCATATTTTTCTTTAACAGTACTAAATAAATCTCAAAACCACAAAAAAAATCTACATATCTCCCTTTTTTTTTAAAAAAAAAAAGTTCTCGAGCAAGTAGATGGATACCTTAGATTATTCCTTGATAAAAAAAAGACTTAGAGAGAGAGAATCCATGTCCTTTGTATATAAGAGCTTATTTTTATCATTGTTTTACATAACATATCATTTTCAGACTGTTTACATGAATATACTTTCATCTGGGAGCTCTGAATTGAGTTTTAAAGGAGAAAAATGACGTCAGAAACGAAAGGTGTGCCTTCAACTTTTCATTTAACTGACTCAGCATCACGCTACCTGAGATGTTTTTCCCTTCTATTTTTATGGCTCTGGTATCATATGATGTTGATTTCACCGACCTGCTGGCTCCTGAATGAGACGTTCGCACACAAAAACTTGCGCTGGCATTCTGAAGGGGAGGGGGGTAGTGTTCCTGCAAAACAAGTTTCCTGCTTTTGAAAACATGACTTTTGCCCTTTGCGGATTCACTCCAAACTTGTTTCGTAACCCTTTCATTTCATTTCCAAGTGCTGAAAAAAAAAATGGAGCATCGTTACGTTTCCAAAATACGTTGGGTATTCGTATGGACGGTTGATATTTTTGATATGATGCATTGGTCCCAAAAAGTCATTTAAAGAACTTTTTTAAAATTTATTGGAATTAATACATCGAGAGAATTAATTCTGCTTTATTTCATCTATATCAAGGATTTTTTAACTTTTAGGGGTGGTGAACCCATAAGCAGTGCTCAAAGTTTATAGATGCTTACACATATGCGCTCTGTTTGTAGTATATTTTTCTTTTGCAGTAATAAAAATTTGCAATAAGTCTTTCCTTTGAATATAACGATACACAAATTTTAATTAAAGTATCCGACTACTTGTGACAACTTTCTTTGAAAAAAAAATGGGTATATGGCGATTTTCTTTGCGGTTCTTGGATTTATTTTACACATTTTAAGAAAAATATGTTAAAATTAAGAAGACAAAAATAAATTATTATTACTAAAATGGGTAAAAATTTTCAGAAAAATAACATAAACGGGCCCATTCTGTACCAAAAGTTTATGAACACATTTTCAATTTTTTCAATTCTGATGTATTGCTACGTTATTGATTTTTGCAATGACCTTCTGGATAGGAGATATTTTATATTTTGCAAAACATACAGTTCTTTATCTTAGTTATTATATGAAATTGCTTAAAATAACAGTAATTATATTAACATAAGGGACTTAAATTTTGTAATAAAACAGTGATTGATAAATCTGAAAATTAAAACACTTCTACTATTATACAGAACACACACACAAAATTTCAGTTAATTATTTTCAAAACTTTTTGAGCAATCGCTTTCCCCGTTTGAGCATTTTCAAAAAAACACATTTCGAGTAAAACGTATTTTACAGTATGACATCTTGCTTAAAGTAATGACCTGCAGTTGTTTGTTCTAGTAAATGAAAAATAATAAACTTGGTATTTTTAAAAGGTTTATAAGATGGCCTATAAAATAAAATCATAAAAAATTTGACAATTTTGGGGGAAATTCACAATATTAAGGTAGTCTGGTACCCTAATTTTATGGCTGTTGAAGACGAAAATGTCATCTCTCATAAATTAATTGTGGTAAAAGGTAAACGATGCCGTATTGTAATTTCAGAAATTGCTGGAAATTCTTTTGCAGCTCTTAGCCAAAAATCATCCAATGAATTAATATTGAAATCAATTTATCACCTCGAATCTGTTGATAAATCAAGTTCTTGTGATTTTAGAGACAGATGAGTGATATTTTCATCAGTTTTCTATAAGAATATAAACAAGCAATTATTTTTGAGGAAGAACAAATTATGCAAAAAAAAAGAAAATATATAAAAAAATCTTAAAACTTTTGACGATCCCTAGTTTAGAAAACACTGATCTGTTTTAAGGAAAATCGCAGTCAAATGACTCAAAATGTGTTAAAGTGATTGACTGAGTTCGGAACCGTAATTTTAAAAAAGCGAATAAAGGAAATTTTTTTTGTTTTGTTTTTAGTGTCAATTGAGTTAGAATATGCTTACAAAATTGTTTAAAGAATATTATTACGAGAAAAATTATTTAAATTCAACTTTTGGGTAAAAATACGAGGAATGCACATCTCGTGCAGAAAATGCATTTTCCCCCTAAATGTGTGACTTTAAGTAAGGAAAAGGTAATTCATAAATAGACGCAGAAAGAAAGGAAGAAAAATCCAAACCTTGCGATTCGTATGACATTGAAAAATGTCAAACAAATCTCAGACAATTCGTGAGGTAAATACTTCTGCCGCATTCAAAGCTTTCATACATACAATAAGGTTTTTGACACTACATAAATCTAAGCATGGGACTTTAAATTTGTATGTACATGTATCGAATACTTTTGAATTATTTTTCTCTTTTTTTTCCTGAAGGTAATACAAAAGTCGATCTTTTTCCCTTATATAAACTTATTCAACATAGGAAAAACTTAATTTTTCTTCTGATTAATTTTCTCGAGAATATCATTAGTTTTATATTTGTCTTTTAAATTTAAGATTAGATAGGCTTAGTAATTATCCATTTTACCGATGGTTAACACATAATTGAATTTATGTAAGCGCTTTAGAGAGCATAAGTATACACTGCCTATACGCTGTACGAAGTAGAGCTTCGAATATTACAATTTGATATTGAACACCATTTCTATTCAATTTTCTGTTCAGTTAAGATGACTAACTAACAAATAATATTAAAAAAAAAATTAAGTCAATTCCTACTTAGATCAACAATAAAAATTTATTTTAGTTACTTTTTATTAAATAGTTACAATTAATATAAATATGTATATACATATGTCAGGATCACAACACTAAGTGGCAATTAGTTTTAATTAATTATCATTAAAGTATCGCATTGTCATCCAAAACAATCGAGTATATAAAATTTCAGTTCATCTGTTCAGCTTTGAAACACGAGGGAAAAAAATCTTTTAAAGTTTTGACCCAAATCGCTAAAAAAGAAGCCAGCACGGCTGTATCTGTAATTCTTTGAATAATTAATTTCAGTCAATTATAATTAAATCATCGTCTTGTTTCCCAAAACAATAGTGTACAGAAAAGCACTTAAAAATCTGAGAAAAAACCTTTTCAAGTTTTGACACGCCAAAATGGTCGCTAAGTCGCCAGAAATGATGCCAACTTGGCTGTATTTGTAATTCTTTGAATAATTAGTTTTAATCAATTCATTTTTAGTAATGTTTATTAAATTACTGTATTGTCATCCAAAATAAGAGTATATATAAAATCTCAGCTCAATTGAGTGCTTTAAAATGCATTTTATTAACGATTGAAAATTTGAACGAGATAAATGTAGAGATAGAGTGAGCTAATAGTAGGAATTGAGAAAGCGTAAATTTTTTCGATATTTAATTTCAGATGAATTCGAAAATACATATAAAATTGTATTAAGAATATTATTACAAGAAAAAAATATTTAAATGCTATTTTCAGCAAAAAAAGGAAGGAATAATGTGACACATTTTCAAAACATTCTCCTTTCACGAAAAATGCTCCTATAACAATTATATTTTGCCTATATATGGCTGATACTTCTCTACAGAGTGTGAACTGGGATTATTGAAAAATTCATATTATTTTCAAAGTTCAATCAATTGAAACAATAAGAGGTTTTTTTGTTAAAATTTATCTGCTCTGAAGTAATAAAATATAAATAAATCCACTACTAAATAGTATATTTAAAATTTTAGTTCAACTCCGGGGGTCTCAGGGGCCTTAACTTTCTCTAGAGGGCTGGAAATATAAACAATATTCAAATATATATAACTCTTTGAAATTAAAATTAAATAATTCGAATCTTTTACGCATTATTTATAAAGGAATGGGGCTTCAGAAAAGTATAAAATGTTTTAAATATAATCATAATTTTAAAAATTATAAGCATATGAAAATAAAAAATATTTTTATAAGAAATATTAATTAAGTTTTACCATGCGCATGCTATTTTCTAAAGTAATAGCTTTAGTTACTATCAATAAGTTGATTTATAAAGTTAAATGTATCCTTATTGCACCGTAGTATTTTTAAATAAACAGAATGATAAATTATATTCTTTTAAAAATAAAATAAAAATTTTCAAATTTTTTTTTAAAAATTTCAATATTTTTCAAATATTTTTTGAAATACAAAAGATATATTATTCTTAAATTAGTAGGGTTTAAAGAGTATGATACATTTTATAATTCTATAAAGTTTCATACATCAAAGGCTACTATTTAGAAAATAGAGAGCGCAACGCAAAAATTACTTAATATTTAATACAAAATTATTTCTTATTTGCATATGCTTATAATTTTTTAAATTATGATTATATTTCAAACATTTTGTACTTTTTTGAAACCATAATTGTTTGTAAATAATGTGTAAAAGATTCGAATTATTTAATTTAAATTTAAAAGACGTATACCTGTTTGAAAATTATTTATATATTCCCCTTCGAGGCAAAAGTAACACTCCTGAGACCCCATAAGGGATAAATTACTATTATGCAAGCACTTTTCATAAAAGAAGAACGTTTTGAAAATATATTACTATTTCATCATTTTTTGAAGAACAAAATTGCATTTAAATAATTTCGCTTTGTAATAAAATTCTTATGACAATTTTATATGAGTATATTTTACTTCAATTGACAAAAAATATCAAAAAGTTATTCATTTATACGCTTTTTCAATATCATAATTTCGAATGTAGTCATCTTAAGAACTGTCATGCTTCCCGAAGAGATTTCAAAACATATGAACCCAAAACCTCTTTACATTTGAATTTATTATGGCACGAATTGGGATATCAAAAGCAGTTTTTTAAGCGATTTTTATTTATTTTTACTCTACTATCCTGATCCAATTTCAGAAATATCGGTTATATTCAAAACAATTCTGAAAATATTGTAGAATCAGATTCTTATTTAATTTACTATACTTGACATGGTTCTATTTTTCTCGACATATTTCTATGATACCTGATATTTTTTACTGACTTTTCAGTCTCGATAAAAAGCAAGTAATATATAAAAAATATTTAAGTCACTTCCTACTTAAATCAACAAAGACAAATTATATTTTAGTTACTTTTTATCAAATAGTTACAATCAATATAAATATGTATATACGTATGAAAGAATCACAATATTACGGTTCAAAACAAAAAGCGATTTTCCTTGAAATTTTCCATTTTCCTTTCTATGTAAGGTGTTGGACTATTTTTTTCTTTGCTACTATTTATTCATTAATTAAATTTAATTATTTCAAAAAAAAGTATAGTAAAAAAGAAATCACATTCACAGAAATTAGGCTATCTCAGGTGGGATTCGAACCCAAACTCTCGGATTAGAGAAGTCCAACATACTATTCATTGCACTACAGGGACACAACGAACGACTCTCCTTTCTATGTGTTCTGTTATACTATTATTTGTGTGTGTTTGTTACTATTTATTCATTTTTTAATTTAATTTATGACTTAATATGTGAAAAGACTGTATTAACATTAAGTATCATCCATGCAAGTTTGAAAAAAATGTATTTAAACTTGAATGGATAAATAGAAAGTATTTTATTAATGATTGAAAATTTGAACACGATATATATATATAGGGAGAGAGTGAACAAAAAGTAGGAATTGAATGAAAAGTCGTATTAGCTCATATGACTCCGTATTTCACCCCGTGCCCGTTTGATATTTAACTTCTGGACATAATAACTAAATAATAAGTAATTGTTGTGTACTTATATTTTTAAAGAAACTGATTTTATGTAAAGCCGCTCTCGCTAATTTAGACAGTACAATTTAACATGAAATTTTTAATCAGAACAGATCATTAACAAGACATTTATTTTATAAAGCAAAAATTATTTTTCATTGTTTTTCAAATAACACAATTCATTGAAAGTATTGAAATACATCATACAAAAAAATTTCATATTTACCGAAGTATTTTTTCGCTTTAGTGAGTCACGACCCAGTTTCAAATGACACCAAAACAGTGACCAGCTTATAAGAAGTGACAGAAAGAGGTGACAGCATTATGGACGATGCTATCAATCACTTGATTCTGAAAAGTATAACGAAAGTCAGGAACATCGTGAGCCGTTATATTATACATTATACGGCTCACGATATTCCTGAGAATTACATATAAATATCTTCGTATATATGTATATAGGATAAATTTTTTAGTAAAATATACCTGCCAGCTTCGCTGGGTATTTCACGATGTTGTTGAATATATACTGTGTCTATATATATAAACTACTGATGCAAAAATCCTAGTACAAAGAGTACGATTATATTCTTACCCCCCTCCACCTCTTGATATAAAAAGGATAGGATTTAATAGAATTATTTGTTATGTTCAGGGACGTCTTAAGGCATGGGCCGGTCCCCGGGCCTCACCCTCGGAAGGGGCCTCGTTTCGTTCTCGACTCTGTCTTAAAATCATCATAACCCGGATGTTTAATGGTCAAACATTCCCACTCATATTCTTCGTAAAACAGGGAATTTCAAACTGCATGTCAACTGGCAAAAGTAGTAGGACCGTTGTTCATATCTAGGCCTAGGCCTAGTACATTAATAATCATTCAACTCATTTAGTCGAAATGCGGCCATCGGTCGAGCCGGTTTGTGCCTAGGTTTTTGAAGTTGTGCGTCGTGCACATTTATTTGTTTCAAATGACCGTTGGAACGAGTATTGAACAATGCATGCTGTATACTGTCTATTTTTAAAGATCTCATGTAGGGCCTACTTTTGCATAGGGGTCCAGGGCCTCAAAAAATTTTAAGATTTTTCTAGGCCCAGGGCCTCAAAGAGTCTTAAGATGTCCCTGGCTATGCTCCAGTAACCTCCACCACCAAAGTAGATTTTCGGAAAACCTATTTTTAATGGATCTCTACTAAAAAAATAAACATGCTTGTCAAATTTAAATTCCAAGTCTAATAGTTCATAAACGAACATTTTTTGTCAATATGCCCCATAATCCCACTTCAGAGTTAAGTTCCGTCCGACCGTTCTCAGTAGATTTCAGCGAATTTTCTCAGCGGAAAAGAAATATGCGTACCAAATTTCATTACTGTAGGTTTCATAGTTTGAAAAAGGGAGTTTTTTTTTATTTTTACATCCAGTTACTCCCTGCAACACCCCGTTGAGGTAGATTTAAGCAAAACTTATTCTTAATGGATCTCTAGCCAACAAAAGAAACATTCTTACCAAATTTCAAGTACATAGATCCAACAGTTCTAAAACGGGAATATTCATCTCTAATATCTCTTAATCCCTCGCAACCCCCTTGGCGGTCAATTTTTGCAAAAACTCTTTTCTGGCGGATCTCTATTCTATTAAAGGAATATGCCTGCAAATTTCAAGACATTAAGTCCAAAAGTCCCTGAGATATCGTGACGAATGAGTGAGTCATTTATCTCATTTATACAGGGTGTTGTCGAATTCGACCGACAAATTGAGAGGGGTGATAGTAGGCAGCATGAGGACGACAAATCTCTATAGAACATGGGGTCGCAAGCCACGTTTAGTCGGAGTAATTCGCAGAAACAGTTATGAAGAGTGTGATGTCGAGTGTGGAATAAAAAGGGACAATAAGGGGTAAGGAATTCATTTACTAAAAGTAAAGCACGTTTACAATACGAACAATGCATCCTAGCTCGATGTCAGAAATGCAACGACAAGTGATTGTCACAGGATTGCTGTTCGAAATTGCGGCCGCGTAAATCATAGCACAACCGACACCATTGTTCGAACGATGGTAGGATGCGTTGAAACAAATCCGGTGTGCTGGCGATGTTAGCTGAAGCGACGGTGATCCGTGACTCGAGATTCTCCACTGTAGCCACCGGAGTCTCATGCATAAGCGATTTCAGGTGGTTACAGAAGTAGAAATCAAAAGGTTTGAAGTCTGGGAAGCGTGGAGGCCAAGCATCAGATCCGCCGCGTCCAATCCACCTCCCAGGATATGTAGCATGGAGGTGGTTACACAACGGGGGAAAAAATGTGCTGGTGCACCATCGTGTACGAACCATACGTTTTGGTGCGTCGTGGCCGATACTCCCTGCAGTCACTCGGGGAGGACGTCCTGTAGGAAAACAAGGTATTTTACGCTATTCGGGTTTTATATGTTATCCCCGATTGCGTATGGCTCATCGTCCTCCCAACGGCTACTATTATCATGATTTTCACCAATTAACGTGGTTTTAGACCCTATGATCTATGGCACGGATACTCAACCTTTTTTCCCGCCGGGCCACATGCACATGATAGGTAATTTCACGCGGGCCACACACGTTTGACTGGTATTTCAAGCAGGCCGCAACATGAGGGTAATGGAAAAAGCATACTACAAGACCAAGGAGATACCGATTAAAATATTTAAACTCGTTTTTGGCTTTTGTTTTAATACTATATTATCCTATCTATCAAACACACCCAAAAAATATTTACTTTTATGTATTTTATACTGAGTTTTTAGGGATAGTTTCGATTTCCTTTCATTTGTAATCAAGCCTTTTGTTTACATTCTACTATCAAAAAAAGCAAATTGATAGATTTAATTGCTAATTGATAGAATTTCCCGCTAAATTTTTAGAGTATTGTTCTAAAATAATTGAATTTCTTGGTGCAACGAACCATGACTAGGCCACTCAGAAAATGCCGGTAGGCCAGAGTTGAGTATCATGGTTGAGTATTATTGATCTATGGGGATTAGCCATCTCCATACTGCCTACTATCACCCCACTAAATTTGTCGGTCGAATTCGACAACAGCCTGAATATATATGAAGATGTGTATTTTTGTATTTATTTGGTAGCGTGTGGTTTATATTTTTAAGTAATGACGTATTACACACTCAGACACTTTGAAGCAAATACACACCCAGAGACGTCTTAAGGTATGGGCCAAATAGGCCCAGAGCCTTGCCTTCGTTTCGTTCTCTACTCTGTCATACTAAGATCGTGATCGGAATAATTTTCATGTAGTATTATCCCCTCGCATATTCCTCGAAAAACAGAGAATTTCAAGCAGGATATCAACTTTCAAAATTGGTAAAACTGTATTATTGTGGGATGATCGTTGCCCATGCCTAGGCCTAGGCCTGATGCCAGAAACAATCATTCTACTGATTTAGTCGAAATCCGGCCATCAGTAGAGTCGGTTTATGTCTAAGTTTTTGAGTTGTGAATTGGGCACATTTGTTTGTTTCAAATAACCGTTTGAACGAGTTTTTGGCAATGCATGCTTTACACTTGTCTACTTTTACAAGATCTCAGGTAGGGCTTACTTTTGCATAGGGGACCAGGGCCCCAAAAATCTTAAGATTTCTCTGGGCCCAGGCCTGAAGGAGTCTAAAGACGTCCTGTACACACCCTATATAAAATCTCTTGTTTTTGTATATTGTCATCATTTATATCTGTATTTAAAACGATTTATTGTAACTCACTAATTATCCGACCTTTATATATTTTACAAAAGGATTATTCCCAAATCTGGAACAGCACTTAATGTATTCGATTTTTTGGCTACTTTCAGCATATGCATTTTAACTTTTCCATTTAGGAGATAACAGGTTCATTTGGTCATTGATTAAAAACAAAAATGAACACATTTCAAGGACGATGCAATTGAACTCGGTTCAGTAAAATAGTAGATTCCGTCCATCATGGAAAGATAGTACTAGGATTACTCCCAATAAATCGACATTCTTTATTATAATAGATAACACTACTTCGCAATCAGATCTATCCATTAACGGAGAGTTATGTTAATTGAAACTTTGAATAATGAGTGCTGATAATGTATATATATTGTAGTTATATAAATTATGAAGCTCTTTGCATAGATAATGTGGAATATTCCAAAAGCCATTAACTAAATTAGTGTCAGTACCCTCTCCCTTTTTTTTAAAAAAAAAAACTACTTATTATTCCCAAAAGATTTTACTCTTTTTTTTTTTAACACACTGATATTTTAATAATAATAGTAAGCTGGTATGTACTGTGTTTTCGCTAAAATTAAGCAAATTTCAAAACACTTTTAGACTTCGTCAAAATTTTCAATTTTTTTATGTTGTCATATTGACACTCTACATTAACACTCGTGTGGTGCAGGTGAATATTCATTAAAATATAAATAAATGATGTGAATATAGATAATAATGTGAAATTCAACTTACATCCACCAAAAAAAGTAGCAAAAACTTCTTTAAATTTTGAAATTGTTTGAGTTTGTCAAAAAAAAATTTTTAAAAATAAACGTTAATATTTGAAAATAATGAATATAAGTTCTTGATTGTTTATAATTGTAGATCTTTGAAGCTACACGAGGGCTTATGGAGAAGGATCTCGGTCAAGTAACAAGGACGATATATGACCTGGAATCTCCAATTTCCGCATCCCGCCAAAGTGAGGACATGAAGCCTCGACAGATTTAACGTAAATAAGACCCTCTACTCGTAGGGTCTAAGAAGGATAGAACTTGGTACCTTCTGATTCGTAAGCACATAACATACCACTGGACCAAAATGATCACCTCAGTCTGGAGGCTGTTACTGGCTTATATAGGAACCACCGCTACATTACTCCTCCACCAGTGAGTCGGTGGATAGGCGAACGAACGATATAGTTGTTATGGCGAGCGTGGGAGTTGTTGCTGTAGCGTCAAATGTGTTTGATGGCTGTGTCAAGCGGGTCTGTGACGGCTTTTGATTGCTCTCTTTTGGCGGGTAGATGGCGCCATGACAGTTGCGTGAAAGTTGCGTTTTTCTTAGTTCAGCGTCATCACCAATGAGGAGGATAGAACTCGGTATTTTCTGATTCGTAAGCACGTAACATACCACTAGACCAAAATGAACACCTCAGTCCGGATGCTGTTATTGGCTTAAATAGGAACCACCGCTTCAGATCTTCAGTGGTATCTGGACTGAACAGAAATGATACTGGTCACTAGTTTGCGATCCTGATCACTCGTCTACCGCAGCCAACATGCTGTTGTTGTTGCTAATGCCACCAGTCTGACTGTGTCAGATAGAGGCCCACGAAATTCATGTTGGAAAAGTGCTACTTGTACGCCTTTCATTATCCGTAGCTTTGAGCACCATTCAGGTGACAGTACCATTTAGCTCGGTTCCACCCCAAATTTGTGGGAGATCACGCTAGAGGTGGTCAGGTGCCTCCCACCTCTCTTCCCATTCTCACCAGAGGACATGCGGCTGGGCGGGTATTTAGAGTCCACCCTGCCGCACAGGCACTGTACATTTACAAACATCCACGTCTTCGCCGGAATTCAAACCCAGGCTCTACAGCACAGCAGTCAGCGTCACTAACCACTATACCGTATAGGTGGCTACCACGATCAACATAATTTTTTGAAACCTTAAACCTGTATAATTTATTTAAAAGTATTATAAAAAATCCGTCATATTGTTTGACCGTCTCATTTAAATTTTTAAACGCACTCAAAATATCTTTCTTATATAAAAATCATTTACTATTTTTATTTAAGTTCTCAAATTAGGCAATTTAGGTACTTTAACTCTATATAAATCCAGCAAAAAGTTATATCATACTTTTCCATGCAGCTGAACCTATAAGAATATGATTTTCAGAGCCATGAAACTCCACATTATTATAAACTTTATATATATATTATTATATAATAGTCCATTGTGTTTTATTGCCTTTACTTTTAGCTATACATAAATATTTTATTACAATATGTTCATAAAATTTATTATAATAATATCGCTGTGATCTGAGATTTATTATTTTTCTATTAAAACAGCATATCGTATGTTTATATCGCCTTGACATTTAGAATCAAAAATGTGTAAAAACAGAAAACCACTGGTAGTATTCGCCCACGTAGGCAAGTCAAAAATTACAGAAATGAAAATTTTGGGAAATTTACATTTTAAAATTTTTAACAATCATGAATATAGAGTCATATATAAAACATTTGTTTTCTCGTCGCTTGGTGTCAATGCTAGTGATTCGTTGTGTTTTTATTTTTTTAATGTTAGAAATAACTTGTTTTCATTAAAATTAAGAACCTTTTTTTATTCTCTTTCCTTTAATAGCAGTTTCTGTTTTAATAGTAGAAATAAATCTATTAAATAGGGAAAACATTGAACTTTTCAAAATCACACGTAAAATCTCTTAATATTTTCACCAAACTTTTGTTTTTATCTACAGGGTTTTCTCCCTCGAAATTGGGATAAACTCCTATACCAAGGATTCTTAAACGTTTTGAGGTGGCGGTCCCATTTTTTGTGCAAAATTTTGTGCGACCCCATAAGCATTGCGCCAAGTTTACACACGCTTGGATACTTTTAAATGAGTTACATTTGTTGTACGAGTATATTATTGTTTTGCAGAAATATATAAATGTCCGCAATATTTTTTTTTACTTTGAATATAGTGATATAAAATTTTAATTTAGTAACAAAATTTAAAAAAAAAACATTATATAATGTAATTAGACACGATAAATTACACATAAACTATAATCTGTTTATTAAGTGTAGTCATTTTTTTTAATTCACTTATGAGATCATCGTCTTTTATTAATAACAGCATATGCAAGATTTAAAGATCAATGGGTAGGATGCGCTTGATTATTTTTAATAATGTAATTACATCTTGAGATATAGTCGACACCGCCAGACGAAGTACGTCCTGAATATTCCTTAGATTTGGTCGCGCGCGCGATACTTTGACTTTATAGTTGTCAAGGACGAAAATATCGTCACACATAAATAAGTTGTAAAAAAAGATTAAATGTACCATATTGCAATTTCAGAAATTGTTGTGTGGAAAATCTTTTACTCAACTCCTAGCTAAAAATCTTCTGAGGATATCGTATTAAAATCAATTTGCAATCTCGCATATGTTGATAACCCAAAATCAAACTAACACAGGGTGGGGTACGGGAACTTCCTTTTTTAAACATGTTCCAGTGATATTCGTAGGGATGAGAGGGGGTTGGTTAGGGGTTCGGTAAAAGAGGTGGAGTGGGATATTTGTGTTCCCGCCCGTCTCAAACTCAAACATGTGGCCGGGGCAACAGCATGCTTTTTCCGTGGAGGTGTATTCCTCTAACGGTCAGTTGGTGATTGCAGTGCAACGTGCCTTTCGTCGTCACTTCAACATTCCTTGACGAGGTCATGTTGCTGATTGGAAATGTGTTTTAATGTGGAATGATGTCTTCAGAGCAATTGGGAATGTCTTCCAAGAAAGGAAAGAACCCCCGAAGACCGTTAGAACACCTGAAAATGAAGAACGAGTTCGTGTGTCAATTCAGACCGGTATGCTTCTTACCCGCTCTCCGTGGAAGGGATCTTGACAACATGTGGTTACAAGATGGGGCCCCAGACCACACCTCTAGGGTTTCCATGGGTATTTTAAGAGCAGCCTTCCCCGAATGACTGATCTTCCTGCGAGGATACGTAAACTGACTTGCGTGTTCACCTGATTTATCCCCTCCCGATTACTTCTTGTGGTCTTATCTCAAGTCCCTGGTTTACAAAGATCGCTCCAAGACCCTGGGAGACCTAAGGAACCACATCCGAGCCGAAATTGACAATATCACCTGTCGATATGCTTGAAAAGGTGACTCAAAGTTTTTGAAATCGACTACATCAGTGTATTGATAATGGAGGGCGACAATTAACAGGCATTGTGTTTAAAACTGTGGAAATTCAAATTTCCAATATTGTGTGGTAGGCGAAAACTAAGAATAAAGTCAAAAGAAACACTAGTGTGCTTTATTGCATTTTTTAAAAAAAGGAAGTTCCCATGGCTCATTCTGTACATAAAAAATCCTAAAATATTTGGCGACCACAGATACAAATCTACCCCTAGTTCAAGAAACCCTAGCACTATAATGAAAAAAGTCCTAGCTCTCTATATAGACAAAATACTATAATTAAAGAAGCATTTTTCATAAAAGGAGATTGCTTTGAAATTATGTCATTCATTCTTCATTTTTTGTTAAAATAAAAAAAATTAATTAAATATTTTTTTAATAATATTCTTAAGACAATTTTATATGTATATTCTATTTCAAAGAAAGTAATCTCCTTTTAAATATATATATATATATATATATATATATATATATATACCATATAATTCATACTATTATTAACATTCTTTTATAAGCTTCATTTGTATGTAACGGAATCTTTGAACTCAATTTTTACTCATTTTAAAAAGTCAGATTAATTCAAAATTTTGCTCACGTGTCCGATATGACAATACATTAATTCAAAAATTTTGTTCCATTGTTCTGATCAGGATCATCAGGATTAACGATGCCCCATTTTCAGATCCCATCCAGCATCTGGCGACTAATTTCACATCCCATTTCCAGATTTGGCGACTAAAAGATTAAGTTATAACTTAGTTCGATTAACAATAAAAGGGTGTTTTTTAAACTATAATTTATTTATTTTACTCTAAAACTTGGAAAAGAAGTCCTCTTAAACCAGTGTTCAAAGCAAAATATATAGAATTGAGAAACTAGTAATTTTTATTTTTGAATATTTTTATTAAATTTGAGAACTGCATTCACTCATCCGGTGTCAAGACCTGTAGAGTGAGTGAACCGAATATTTTGAAATAATTTAATGCTTTACCGTGCTTTTGCAAACATCTTTTGTGAAAGTTTATCTGCAGTCAGACGTAAAGACTGAGATGTAGGAAACTGAAACTATCGCACCAATGATAAACTGACAGATATTCCGCAATGCCGCGGAAAGCGAATCTGTTGTCCATGTTCTGCGATGCGTATAGTCTCAATAACATCTGAATCGTGAAAATTCGAACTCACTAATATTGTAAATTATTTCCATTTTTTAAGGTTACTTCCACTGTGAAGTCGGAATCACATCAATTTTTGAACACTATGTTCTGCTAAATGGAGAAATTGTGAAACTACATGTCGAAATTTTTTCAATTTTGTTCATAAAAGTACTTTGTAATTCTTAAATCACTTTGATAGATCGTTTTCAACAAATACATTTTGCTATATTTGTTGATAAAAAAAAGAATTTGCCGTCGAAATTCCACATTAATTTTCAATTGTTCTAAAACATGAAATTGTATTACTCCATTAAAAATCAGAGGAAATTTTGCAAATAATTAAATCATGCTTTCATTTTATTTGTTCTTAAAAGTTTCCTTAAAATATAAGACTTTGTTAATAAAAATAAATTTTTTTTTCTGATTATTTATATAACATATGATTTCTTTGCAAATTAATTATGGAACATCAACAGGTTAAGCCTGTGGTCGGCAACCTTGTCATCCAAAAAGCCAAATATAGATACCACACAATTGAAATTTTGTTCAAAGAACCATTTTTAACATATGCTTTGCTTTGGTAGGAGACATTATTATGGAAATAATTAGGATTAAAAGTACACTCTCTCAAGCTTGCCCCTTTACCAAGTAAGTCTTAGTTTTACTAACAGTAAATTAAATAAAACTCTTGGTAATACTTATATAAAGATAATATCTATTTAAAAATACAACTAGTAAAATAATATAAAAGATATTCTCTTAAAAATAACTACAAAAACTCCACTATAATATGAACATTGGCCTTGTATTTCCTTGGAAAGTATGTGTAAGTCAGGTTTGTATGATATAGTTTTTAATTTGAGGCACGATTCCAAGTTCTCATCAATAAGCCGATTTTTTAATTTACTCATGATATTATTCATGCTTGAAAATGATTTTTCACATGAATATGTTGTCACACATAAGGAAAGAACAGCAAACGCTAGTTTTTTCTTTTGTTCATATGAGTCAGAAATACTACACTGCTGTTTGTAAAAAAAAAATTAAAAAATGCAACCCATGAAGGAATCATCAGAATTAAATGAACTTTGTAGCAAATATCAATTACAGGATGTTACGTAAAATATTAAAGTTTCAAAGCCACCACGCATACGTGGCGTGCGCAGCGCCCTCTGAACTGATGCTGAAAGCCAATAAATAGAGTGCTGGAGCGGGACGTTGAAGATAGTTAATGATTATTTGTTAGTGACGAACGTTTAGTGAGACCTAAGTATGCCTCCACGACGAAATATGGAGAAATTCCAACAACTTACGATTTCGTATCATGGACGATCCTGTTTTCTACGAATTGAGGGTAATCTCAATAGCAACAGGTACGTCCGTGAAGTGCTACAGCCCCAAGTCGTTACCTTCCTTCAAGGCATCCCTGGAGCTATCTTTCAGCAAGATAATGCACACCCACATGTTGCAAAGACTGTTCGAGACATCTGTTCAGCCCAGCTTGCTTGTGATCCGCGTCCTGCAGCTACATAAGACGAACTTTTGCTGAGCATAGAAGCAATATGAAATTCTCTTCCACAAGCAGACATTCAAAATCTGTTTGACTCCATGCCACGCCGTATAGCAGCACTTATTGCAGTGCGTGGTGAATACACCAAATACTGATCTCGGACACTTAGTATTGGCTTTTTTGCTTTGAAAATTTCGTCATTTATTTGTACTAACATAAGTCGTTTGTGCATTAAATTTCATTTAATTCCGGTGATTCATTCATGGTGTTTCATTTTTTACAAACAGCAGTTTATATATATATATATATATATATATATATATATTCCAAGTGTTAATCAACATATCTTCCCTCACCAGATTTTTTAAAGCAGACCACTTGTGTTGTAAACTAAGTTCACATTTATTTCTCTCCAATAGCTTTTAATCGGCACAAAGACGCTCGAATTTTGAGTTCCATAATTCTTTACTTTTGAAATCCAGCAACTGTATTTCAAAGCTGCCAATATCAATATTAAAAGGTGAAAAATTAATCTCTGTTCGTGACATTCAAAGGTTTTATTACAAAAGCTAGTATCGCTTTGCTGTTTCTGAAATCTTTGAACCTGCTGAGAAAACATTTCTTAGTTTTGGTTTGAAATAGCAAATGTCAATATTAGACTTACTTTCTCGAAAAGATTTTTATTGGCATGGAAAATGAATTAGGGTTTTTCTTTCAAAATCTTCAGCAAAAAGCGACAATTTCTTTTTGAATGAAATTATTTCTTTTAACATAAAATAATCGTATTTCCTTTTCCTTGTAACTTACGATTAAGCTGATTTAGATGAAAAGTAACATTCATCATAAAATAAAATTTCTGAATTCCACAGATCATTCGTTAGCTCTGCATAGTGAACACTTTTCTCAAGAAGAAATGCTTTAATTTCAGTAAACAGTGAAGTGAAATGTTTTAAAACGTTTCCTCTCGATAATCAACGAACCTTGTTATGCAGCAGCTGATACGCATATTCACTTTCTACCTCGATTAGAAATTCTTTAAATTAGCTATGGCAAAGAGCTTTAGCTGCAATAGAGTTGATAATCCTAATCGCCAATTCCATTACTTTGCAAATTTCTTCAGGAAATGTCTGCGCACATAGTGCATCTTAGTGAATAATACGATGGTAAGTATCTCGGGATTCATTTTTTCTTTCAAAATAGCAGTAAACCCATTTCTTGCACCTGCCATACTCTTCGCTCAGTCCATTGAAATCGAGACAATTTTTTCTAATGGAATTTGATGTTTTTCGAAGCACTCAATGACAACATTTGCTATATGAACTCCACGTGTTTGTCCTTGAGAGGTAATAAACCCAAAAGTTCCTCTTTAGGGCTTGTAGTAGAGATAAATCACACTAAAAGAGAAACTTGCGATGTGTCCTTTAAATCACAAGACTCGTCAACTGTTATTTATGAAGTGGCAGTCAATTTGAGATCTTCAATTTGTTGGTTTGTTATGTTTACAGACATTTTTACTGTTCTATCCAAAACTATAAAATGTCTTGGTCAACCAGAATTGGGGCTGTACACACATTATCAACATTTCAGCAACTAATTCTTCCGATATTACATTAAAGCAGTCTAATAATACAGAACCTTCTCAAACTTCAGCTGGTGTTTTCCGTATTTATTCGTTTCAGAAAAGAAAAAATTCGTGTTAAGCGATTTTCGTTTCATGTTAAGAGAAAAGAAATATATTAAAATACATAGTAGTTTGTTGCTACTGTTGTATTAGTTCGTGTTAACCAATAATTTTGTCTTGAGCGTTTTCGCGTTAAACTTATTTCACTGTATGTATAAAGTGAACTAAAAAAATATTTCCCAGATAGAAAGTGCTTAAAGGAATTTAGATTCATCTTCTATATTAGTGAGGTTGTGTTATTTATACTTCGAGGAAAGAAAATAAAGACGTGTTTTATAAAACAAGTCAGTTTTTTTAAAGGAAAATAAGTGATGCGAAAACTAAAAAGATAGCATTATCGTGGATAGAAAATATACTCGCATGCAAGGACTTACAATGTAGCGTGTTAATTTTTCTAAAAAAGCAAAAGACAAAAAAAAAATGAAGCTAATAGTTAAATTAACTAACAGAAAATTACTCGGTAAATAAATTGAGAACGAAGCTTTTAGTTGCCAATTCAGTTCAACTATAATTCTACCATAGTGATGTTTTCAAAGTTAATAGCAGCAAATTAAATAATGAGTTTAAATACTCCAAAGCTATTTCTAACGCCCACGCATTATCTCTTGATGATGTGAAACATTGTGGCATGACGTACGAGGTAGGGATAGGTATTTTAATTACAATTCTTTAAATTTATTCGGTATCATTGAACGTTCTAGACTTGTCAGACAAGGTCAAATTGCTTTGAAGTTTCCTGTAACAAGGGTCATTCTTTCCTCTTCTGATACATTAGTTTTGACAACGATGAAAATACGATGGTATCATTTAAAACTAAATCACAATGAGAAATTGATGAAGTTTCCTTTCTCGGTTCTTCTTATTACCTCACATTAGCCACTTCAATTTTAAAAAGAAGGATGAAATAATCTCATTCAATTTAAATTGGCAAATTTTCCTCGTTGCGTTTTTAGCTTTTAAGTGAAGTGAAGCTATATTCAAACCTTCGATAGTACGAACCTCTCGATAATTTGAAGTATATGCTCAGTCTCTTGAAAAACTCTTGATATTTCAAACTTAAGCAATGCGTTTTGGTATACTCAATATTTCGAAGTGAAATCTGTGGCAGGCCAGACTACAACACGTGATAATTCGAAGTTATCTTATAAAACTCTCGACAATTTGAACACTCATTATCATGTAGAGTCCTGTAGCAAACAGGTTGAAATTTGCATGTTTTGTGCTGTGTTGTCTCTGCGTGTCTCCCCTATAACGTAGCCTCTTTGATGACCATCTGTGGTTAATTAAGTGGGCAACAGAGCAATTGCACCTGTTGCCAGCCGTCCATATCTTTCGTTTAACACGTGGCCTTGTTGCATATGTGTTCAGAAAGGATGGTCCGCTATAGTGAAGAAGAGATGCGTAGGATTGTGTATGAATGTATTCTTTTAATCAGGATTTAACTTCTGTAAAATATTTATATTGTATAATATGTACTTTTTAAAAATACTTTGAGATAATTCTATACATATCTACAATTGTTGTTTTATTACATAGTTTCAAAGTTAAATGTGTTAGAAAAAAGAATTCTCGTCGTGTATTTTGGGAATTTTTTTCTACCATCTTGATAATTCGAAGTTTTTCATTGGTCTCTCCAACTTCGACTTATCGAGAGTCGACTGTATATACACATGCCCATTTAAGTCCCTTGCCCCCTTCTTAGCTTAGGAATGGCTGCTGCTATATTCATAAAAATAGAGTGTCCATGTTCTACTAAATAAAACCACCTACGGTTCCATCTGGTGGTAAACTGTTGAGATAGCATTCCCATCTTGAAAACGGAACGAGAAAGGGGGGGGAGTGAAAAAGAAAGCTGTAGAGCAGGAGTGGTCAACCTGCGGCCCACCTTGAATAGTTTTGCGGCCAGCGAGATTCATTACAACTTAACAAAATATTATTATTTTGTGCAATATTTTTGTTTTTAGTATAGTGTTTTGTAACAAATAAAAACTCCGATAACTATTTCTATTTCGTCACGTTGCTTCTGTTTTTATTCATACTTAGAAGTGGGCAGTATTGCATTGCAGCATTTCAAAAAAGTTTCCAATTTGAAAGATCTGGCACAAAAATTGTGAGCGTTTTTAGATCAATTTACGCTTGTGAATAGTTTTTTTTTTTCTTCTTTCGAAAACGAAATTTATCAAATATAAATTATTCTCAGACTTAAAGGACGAAAACCGTGCAATATGAAGTACTATGTGTATATTGACATCGGCTTGCAGAAAAATGAGAAACAAATGTCTCGCTAATTAAACGAATTAAATATTATTGGATAATGGTAGTAGTATTATTATATTATCTATGGTTTGTATATGTTACCATTAAAATGTGAAATCCGTTATTTCATAGAATAACTGTTTCGTGAAATAACTGGAAAAATCAGTTAAAGTGCATAAAATTATTGAATTCTATAATTTAACTAGGTATACTAGAGAATAACGATTACTTGATCGTTAAAATATGAAATGCAACACTTGAAAGTTCATTGTATTGATTCTAGCTGCTTTTAATCAGCTTTGGACCGCTTTTTAGCTGCTTTACAATGACGTGTGTGTGCGCTTCATTCCGTTGCTTTTAAACGTAGAATTTCGGTGGTGTATATATGTTAGCGTTTTACGTCTTGGATTATTAACAAATATTTTTGCAACCTGTTTTCTAGTAATGATTTCTGCAAGAATGTAAAACTAACCTGTAAATGAAAAAGGTTCAATGTGAGATATTTGAATCATGATTAAATAAGCGTGGGACAAAGGAAAAAAGTGCTGCGCTTACTCGTGAAAAAATATTAACTTTGATAGTAGAAGTAAAAAGAGCTAAAACAGCTCAGAAAAAAGTACCACGTGACTATTGGTTACTCCAGCATTACCTGTCCATCCAGTACCTGTTGCTATTGAGATTACCCTCAATTCGTAGCAAATTGGATCGTTCATGATACGAAATCGCACCCCAAACCATAACTCCGGATTCTAGGCCACTATGTCGTTCGATAACGCACTGTGGAAGGCAGCGTTCACCGGCATAGAGTCTAACATGAATGCGGCCATCATGGTACCACAAATTGAAGCGTGATTCGTCTGAAAAGACAACTTGGTGCCAATCTGCTTGCCAGGCTCTGTGCTCATGAGCCCATTGCAGACGCAGCCATCGATGGTTTGCCGTGAGGGGGATTCTGTGTAAAGGCTCCCTTGCAAGCAAACCATGGTGCAGCAGACGTCCACGAATTGACGAAGCCGACATTAGTACACCTGTAGCAGCTGCCAAATGCCTGGAGGAAGGTGTACGGTCATTCACCGCTATACTCAGCAGGTGTCGATCGTCGCGCGCTGACGTCACCTTCCATCGTCCATTGCCAGTTTTTCGAATTGTTTGGTGCTGATCGGTCCACTGCTTCCAAACTCGCATCACTGTGGAACTGTTATGCTGTACACAAGCTCCTATTACGCGATAGGAAAATCCTCCTTCTTGAAGGCTGATAATCCTGCCCCGTTCAAACTAAATTTTCAGAACCATTAACTCTGAAAAAATGGTGCGACTTAGATTCGAATAAATACGGTATATTATATATATATATATATATATATATATATATATATATTGTCATTTTAATATGATTGACTGCTTTGATATTTTAAACAGTATTCATTTTTCCATTCCAGCATGAAGCTTGAGAAATTATTATTTATTTGAGGATAGGTTATTCATAGATGCAGTTATATTGATAATTTCTCACCGCGTATAAAGTGTAAAAAAAATTTAAGATTTTCTGATGAGCTTGATATTTTTATCGTCTTTTAATGTAAAGTTTTTTATGACTTTTAAATTCTTTATGTGCATTAATTTTAATTCTCAATATCCTTTAATATTTTAGTATGCTGTTCTTGTATTCTACTTATAATATTTTTTTTCTCAATATATTTTTTTTATAGGTTCGTATTTCTGCAATTCTGTTTGGTGGAATTTTGGGGCTTTTGCTGTTCGTTTTTCTGTCATACACTCTATCAATTGGAATTTTTTTCTGTACAGTGGATTTCTAGTATAAATAAATAAACGGATGCAACTATTATAAGCAAATAAACTTACATTAATGGTAACGTATTTTTATTTCTCAAAAGTGTTTTGTGAGTTTGTGTTTTAAACTTTAACAACAACAACAACAACAACAAAAAACCGAGATCAAATACGTTGGCTGCACTTTGATACTATCACGAGACCCTGTGGTCGCTGGTGAAGTAAGAGACAACGAATAATCAGCCATTGTATTAAAATATGTAACCTTAATTTATCTATCAATTTATCATCAAGAAATGTCATAAGCCGATTCAGCGGTCAACTTAAAAGCTATCCTAAATTTCTAAGGCAAATAATTAAATCACTTATCTTGCTTACGATTAGATGTAACAGCACTAGTCAGGGTTTGACCGATATTACTCGATGAATCGGACTAAAGATCCTCTTCGAGGACTTCAGATATTAACTTTGATAATCTGACTTCAATAGCAGCCTAACGACTAACTCTTACACTCACTTCGCTAGAGTTTAAATAACACTCAAATTAACATAAATCACAATTTCTCTACGAGAAGCGATTTTATACAACAGTTTAAAAATATTTATCCCCAGAAGATTATTTGAACGCGCAGATAGAATCCGTCACAACTAGACTTCCCACTATTCAATGTTTTCTGACATTGTTATACCAAAATTTCAAAAAACTTTTTTTTCTGCTTCCATTTTTTTTAAACAACTTATATCGACTAAAATTTTTCTTTAAAAAATCCTTCATTTGAATATTTATACATAAATACTTTAAATGCATTTCATTTAGCTGAATGTTTAAAATATTCACGGAACTTAAGTGTTAATCGGGATAAAACGAGTTCAAGGAATAAGAATCACATACTAAAAAGGAAACAGAAATTTAAATGTCATATTTGCTTTAAGCCAGCTAACCACCTTTCATTTTTTCTTTTTAATGTATGGCATCCTTATTTCTGAATAATTTTTTTCTAAATTAATGGCAAATTCTTTCCTGCAGTTTTATAACTATTTGATCTGCTGCATTGTTCCGTGCATTATCATGAGCTGTGACGCAATCATATCCTGTTTTGTTCCAAAATGCTTCTCTGAAGCTCACTTCTGTCTCGTCTGCTCCGTGGTTTTTGCCAAAATTCTTGAAATTGTAGGAATATATCACTACAAATTATAAAAATATGTGGGGGAAACCAAATTTATTTAAACTATTCCAGGAACGCATTCGAATTTTTTCCATCTGATTACCTGAATAATGTTACCCCTATAGAAGGATGTATTTATTGCTTTGTGCTGTGAACTTCAATTGTTAGTTCTATTATTTGTAATCATTTTCTTAAGCTATCACAGCTATATTACGCTAAGAATGGCTTAGAGGTCATTAACTTAGCTTTTAAATTTATTCTCATCATATTTCTCTAAAAATAAGATCAGGATTTATATTGTTAGGTAGATCGGGGTTCGGGATTTTATGCAATTAGTCGAAGATCAAAACAGTTCGTCAGGAGAAGTGAGAATTTATTCCAGAAAAACAATCTTTAAAATACAGGATATACAGCACTAAAATTTGCTTAATAAATCTCAGCAAGCTTTCACATCTTCTACAGCCCTCAGACACAACTATCAATGTCTAAAAACACAGATACGTAATGTTAAAGATTATTCACAAGATTATTCACTCTCATCCTCTTCAACAGCCGAAGTAATACTGACCCGGAATCAGCGAGCGACTGCAGTTTATACTCTGCAAGGCTACCTTTAAGTCATTTCTTGAAAAGTCATAAAGCTCACCAACTTGCCATAAAGGGTCGCCAATATGGACGCCAAAAATGATGCCAAATTGACTGCATCGCCAATATTTCACCAAGTTTCCATTGAAACGCCATTAACTTGTAAGGGACGGCATTGCTTGATAATATTACACTTTTTATCATAATATAAAAACAATAGAAAGTAGTATTAACGTATTAAACATTTAAATATAAATTATTAATTCTATTTTATGTATTAATTACACAAAATTCGTAACAATTAATAATAATATTATTCTTTAATTTAGTATGCTGGAAGCATTAAGTAGGAACCAAGTAACCCTGAAGAAAATTATTTTTTCGGAGCTAAACAGGAAAATAAACATATTTTTTGCCAAGTAATAAACTTCTCAAGTTGCAATAAAAATTTGATCAAATCACATCTCAGAAAGTTAGAGTTAAATTTGGCTCCAGCAATGGCCTAAATTCATGACGGTCATACAATAAAGACGAACACGTGTTTTACCAATGAATTCAAAACTAACATTAAACTAAATTGTACTTGTTGTTCTATTCTTAAGACTTTGATAAAATTTTCAAATATCATAATTGGGTAAAATTGTTCAAGTGTTATAAAAAAAATTCATCAAAAAGAGTTTATTTTATATATGTACTTTTCAATAAAGTAAAAATATAGAAAGAAAGAGAAAGTTTCTATGAAGAGCAAAAGTTGGCAACGCCGAAGCGTATGAACGGATTAATAGGAAACACATGATTGCATTTATCGTGATTATGACGTCACAAATTTTTGAACTGATTGGCTAGAAACATGGGGTTGTTAGTATCATGTGACTATGACATCACATGAATATAGTCCGAAAAAATAAAAGGAAAAGAAAAGCGTTTTTTTTTTTTAATTTATGATTTTGATGGGTGATTAGATTCATGCTGGCAAGGAATGAATGTATTACGGTCGGGAATGTCTAAGTTCTGCCTTGTTTACATTCACAAAATTATTGATTTTCATTCTCTCACTTGTGGAAAAAATGTGCACAACTCTTCGATGAACAAAATGTTTTTAGCACATTTGCACTATGCTAAAAATATTTTATTAAATCTCCAAATCAAATTATGGTTTAAACGCAGGCGAACTTTATTTTATCTTAAATACATTCATGCATAATAATTCTTTTTTTTAAACCTTTTTTTCAATAAAAATTTCCTTATGATAAACAGTAAACAAATATCACACGTCTTTGTTGATTTTTTTTACAAACATCAATCAAAAATAGATATTTCAGTTCTACGGGAAAGCAATTAACAAAGGAATCACACTATTAAATGATTTTTCAATTCCTACTATTAGTTCACTCTCTCCTTGTGTGTATATGTATATATATATATGTGTGTGTGTGCGTGCGTGCGTGCGTGTGCGTGTGTTCACATTTTCAATCGTTAATAAAATACTTAAAATACTTTCTATTCATCCACTCAAGTTCACATACATTTTTTTAAACTTGAAGTGGATGACACTTGATGTTAATGCAGTTTTTCAAATATATAAATTAAAAAAGGAATAAATAGTAACAAACAAAAATAATAATCCAACAGCATATATAGAAAGGAAAACCGTTCGTTGTGTCCCTGTAGCTCAATAGACAGTCCAACCGCTCGTTGGACTTCTCATCCAAAGGTCGGGGGTTCGAATTCCACCTGGTATAGCTTAATTTCTGAGACTATGTTTAATGTTTTACTTACCATTTTATTAGAATATTCAAATTTATAATGAATGAATAAATAGTAACAAACAAACAAAAAATACTCCTACACCCTATATAGAAAGGAAAATGGAAAATTGCAAGGAAAATCGCTTTCTATTTTGTCACTTAATGCTGTGATTCTGTCATATGTATATACATATTTTTTTAATTGTAACTATTTAATAAAAAGTTTCTTTGTTGACCTAAGTAGGAGTTGACTTAATTTTTTATATATATTACTCGTTTAATTGGTGCTTTTATATAAGCATAGGAAAGAAATCCTAAGTGTTAAAAATTTATTAGTCTCCTGGAATTTTAAGAATTTTTTTAAAAATGTTCGTTGATTACCTGATATATTTCAACAACAATAATTTCCTTGTACATTTGTATTTGTTCAATAGGCTTTTTGTTTAATCTATTCTTAGAAAGCAGTGATATTAGACTGAAATTAATAGTGTAAAATGATATTATTCGCTACAACGTGCAACATATTTATTTTACTATTGTTAACCGGATCTCAGTGACGCCGTGAAACTGTCTCGCTCATTTCCTGGTCCTCTTACTAATGTTATCTCTTTCTTTGTTTTTATGACATAAATTTCAATGGACTTCAGCACAAGTTCAATTTTAGTGAGATATGATAGGGTTGGGACGAATCTTTATTTGTAAATGACTCATTACCTCTTCAATTCCTACTCTTAGTTCACTCTCTCCCTATATATATATATATATATATATATATATATATATCTTGTTCAAATTTTCAATCCTTATTTAAATATTTTCTATTCATCCATTCAAGTTCAAATATATATTTTAAGCTTGTAGTGGATGACACTTGATGTTAATAAAATTTTTCTAATATTAATTTTTTATTAAATATTATTTTTGGTTTTTAAAATTATATTCTACGTTATTTCTATCATAGTTACAGCTAGTTGCAACAGATGGCGCCAGTATGTTTTTCTAAAGAAGTAGGAATTGACAAAAAATTTTATATTACTTGTTGCGTTGTATCTCCTTTCCAAAAAGATACTACGGTAACCAAGTGGTTAGGGTTGCGAGCTCGTTATCTGCGTTCTTTCGTTCATTGAAGGTTAAAGACCTGTTATGTAGAGGGGTTGGTACACTTTATGCCAGTCGTGGCTCAAAATCGTCAGGCTACCGTGGTGGAAAATTTTGGAGAATGGGGATGCCCACTCAAATGTCGTCCTTGTAGCTTGAATGTGGTTCATAATTACAAGGTGCTCGTAGCAGAATATTTTTATAAGGAGTACTAATAAGTTTCCACCATTTGACAAAAGATGGCCTCACTAGTAAAATATGATTGAAATTTTCAGTAAAACGTCATATCCTATAGTTAGATATCTGGGGCGCAATTCCATAATCTTGATGTATTAGTAATTTTGTATGACGCAGAATTTGTTTCGAGTAAAAATGTCGAGTTTTGTGCCGAATATGGATTATTTAAGGGAATGATTTGCGTCTTTAATTTATAGAAATATGCAGCTGAGGTGTATCTATTGCATGTAAAAACATATGGCGAGGCTGGTTTAAGTGCGAGAAGCTTTTGTGAGTCGTTTCAAAAGTTTAAGAAAGGTGAGTTTGACGTCGAAAATAATGAACGTAGGGGGAGATTATTGAAAGAAGACTTGTGTCAAAAGCATGAAGAATTTACACTTACATTAGGAATGACTCACAAAACATAGTTTTACATCATTTAAGATCTTTGAGAAAATTTCAAAAACAAGGAAATTGTGGGTTCCATGTGAACTGATGCCGAGAAACTTTGAATGCTGATTTGCCACTTGTGAAATCTTGCTTACCAGGCATAAAAGAAACGTTTTTTGCATCGTGTAACACGTGGTGATAAGAAATGGATCGATAACCCAACGAAGAAGAAATCATGGGAATTACGCTATCATGCCTCAACAACCAAATATTCATGTAAAAAAACTCACGTTGCGCATTTGTTTGAATGAGCTTGGTGTCATGTATTATGAGTTGCTCAAACAGAATGAAATCATTACTGGGTCTCTCTACCGTACACAATCGATGAGATCGAAAATAAGAGAGCAGACCGATCTCTAGCCTCAAATGGAGCTAGACTCGGGAAACACAAATCATTCAATATTCCATCCACGCTTTGTATTTTATCTATAAAGTTCTCTTGCATACATTCCATTTAAATACAATGGAAACAACCCTCTAGGCTCCAGCAATTTTTTAAATTTTTATCAGGAGCAATCTTACTTTTATTTTTCTAACTTATTTAGTTTTAATATTTTAAATTATGATGAAGTTTTATCTTTCAATGCTCAACTCCCAAATCCAAGATAAGGGGTGAATAACTCTTCGGAGATCAAATGCCCCTATGAAAGCCTTATGATGAGATCGAGTTGAGCACTCAAAGAAAAACGCACCCACTACTACTCCAGACTCGACAAAATAGTTCTCCGGCTTGATAATCTTTTTCCACATGCTGCGGCGGTCAAAATCTATTTGAAAACACTAAATTAGGAAATCCTACCCCACCCGCCATATTCACCAAACATAGCCCCTTCCAATTATCACTTGTTCTGATTGATGGCACCGGTCTGTCTGAGCAGTAGTTCACATCATATGAAGAAACCAAAAAGAAGGGAGAGGAAGCGTTTGTGGCGATATCTAAATAAGACAGTAACAGCCTCCACACAGGAGTGATCTCTTTGGTCTAATGGTATGCTACGTGCTTACGAATCTATATGTCGTGGGTTCTAATCTCCGACACTGAAGACCTTGGCTGAAAAGAAAAACGCAAACCTTCTGATGTGTCGTGGCGCCATCCACCCGCAAAAAGAGCAATCAAAAGTCATCAGATCCCCTTGACGTAACAATCAAAGTCGTCAGACTCACTTGACGCAGCAACCAAAGTCGTCAGACTCTATTGACGCAGCAAAGTCGTCAGAATCACTTGACGCAATAGTAACTACTCACACGCTCGCCATAACAACAAATATCTCGTTCGTTCGCCTATCCCCAACTCACTGATGGGGGAGTACTGTGGCGGTATCTAAATAAGCCAGTAACAGCCTCTCCGGACAGGAGTATTCACTTTTGTCTCGTGGTATGTTACGTGCTTTCGAATCCATAGGTCGTGGGTTCCAATTTTCCGACACGTTCTTCCGATTTGATATTCGTAAGCTGTCAGAAAGAAGATGAATAGTACTCGCTATTCATCGTCTTTCTATTTCATCGTCGAAGTATTGTTCGTCGTAAAGATGAACAATACTTCGAAGAAAACCCATGTACAGTTCTTTCTCAACAAATGTCCAATTTTTGATTTTAAAAAAGTGCCGGAATCTTATTTGTATCCCTATAAATCATGCGTGGTCTCATTTCTGAAAAGAACATTCACAATCTATCTTCCTCAGTCTATCCACGTTTCTAAATTTTCACCGGAAATGATTAAGTTCAATTGGGAAGAGAAGGACTGTCACGTCTCCACAGCTTTCAAATTATTCTATTCATGCATTGAATGTAACTTAATCACCCGCTTTAAATGGAGGTTCAGGGTCGGTCAGGTGAAAGTGGAATCACAAATGAACAATGGCGCCATTGTCAATTTTCTTTTTCAATGTGTGTGTGTGATCTATTGTTAACTTTCCCCTCTAAAAGATTTCGGAGGCTTATTTTGACATACTTCAATAGCCCCAAAGTATTCTAAAGTTTCCCAATCCCAGAAGCCAATATCCTTATTTTTCAAAATCGGAAATGGTTAAATAATACTCCTCTATAATATGATACTTTCATTTCTTCTTTCTGTCGAAGAAAATATAAAATAACTTTTGTAACAGTTTTATATATCGGGTGACCGAAAAGCATAGTTACACTTTCAAATATTAATTACAAATAAACAAGCAAATATCGTATTTTTTCGAATCTGAGTTGCCATCGATTCTAAGCCACGCCCAAAATTCTCAACAAGTTTTTGAGAAAAATGAAAAATAGTGTAAATTGGTTTATATATCGATATCAAATTTTATGAAATTAAAATAAATTTAAAATGGGAACTAATAAAAAATGAATATTTCTTTTATCAGTTTATAAACTTTTAAATACATACATGAACCTGCAATTTCTCTCATTGACCCATCCAACGATTCCCCCCCCCTTCGATTCTACGCCACACCCGATTTTCAGTAGCATTACATTGGGAAAAAAAGTACGGCTTAGATTCGATTAAATACGTTTTTTCACTTACAGTTCTTTTATGTTTCATAAAGAAAATTCCAAAGTTGGTTTTTTTACCAATATTTTGTTTCCCGATTTCAATGTGGGTCCTATTAGTTGTGTGAAAAACATCAAGTCTTTATACCAGATTTCAAGCCACCTTCTATGAAGCATTGTAGTATCAACATTCTCACTGGTGGCTTTAATTCAACTTTTCAAACCTTCAGTGTTTCGAATTGTACATTGGTAAACAATGTTTTTCGCGAAACCTCACAGGAAGAAGTCCAAAGATGTTATGCTTAGAGATCTAGGTGGCCGGTATTGGATCTCCTCTTCACATCCATCACTTGGAGAACTTTTTCTTATTTCCAAACTCCATGTGAGGATAACCCGTTCACGATCTTCATTGTTGCAGATTTAAATTCGATAAATCATTCTATAACTTGCGCTTGTTCTTGCGGTGAAGCTATTTTGAAACGAAAATGTTGCAAGGCGTGGACATAAGGCCACCTTGTTTACATTTCATTATAAGTAGGAACTTTATTCTTTCCTTTACAGAACCTAAAAAACCATAAGTGAAAATCTTTGTTTATTTTTGAAAGTGTAGCCATACATTTTTGACACCCTATATTGTAAAAAAGCTGCAGTGAGTGAACATTAACGTCGCACTATTCAGTTACTTGAGGCCTTTTGGTGACGGTCCTCGTAATATTGAACCATGGTCAAGTGACGAGAAAGATACCTTTACTGGCCACTCTCTCTCCAAACTACCACACTACACCGACTTTTGGGCCTCTAACTATTTAACGTGCATCACCTCCCCACACGACGGCCTTCAGCAGTATTAGGCTCGATATCCTGACATGCCGGCCGCGAGTCTGTTACCTTGACCACTAGGCTACCGCGGGCACTAAAAAACCTGTAATTTATAGTTGAAAACGCATTTTTGGTGATTTTTATCCTTGCATTCGAGTTTTATTGGTTGTATGAGTGTATTTTACTGCTAGAAATAATGTTATCTACTCATTGCTTTTGAAAATAATTAACCACGTTGTTCCTTCATGAGCTAAATAAAAGGGGGGGGGGGGTATATTTTTAAAATAGATAAAAAAAATTTTTTGACTAAACAAAAGTCATAGTTACTTTTTTTTTATTTTCTTTGTACCTGACAATACGGGAGAAGTCTGAATCTTCTTCGAAATTTACACATATTTATGACCCCTGAAAGAAGTGTTCTTAAAATTCTAATTCTCTAAATGTATAATGTTGTATGGCTGACACACAAATAATTAAATTAATATCAAATGCTGTTTAAAAATAAGGAATTCGCTAAAAATTTCTTAAGAAAATACTTCTCTTGCTAAAATTTTTAAATCATACAATAGGTTCTCTCTTAATGGCCGGATACATTATAGCATTAGTAATTGTAAATAAACTGAATGTGTATGAATTGCATCATGAATGTTTCCCACATACGAAGAATTATAAATAAATTTTCATTTTAAATTGAAAAGTTTTGAAAAAACTAAAAAAAATTAACAATAAATTTGCATTTAAAAAAATCAAGGAATTTTTAATTTAAAAAGTCTTTAAAATCAAATTAGTTTCTTCTTCTCTTAAATTTAAGAATAAAAAGGAAGATATATCAATATATCATTTTGTTGGCATTTTCAATCACCTTTAGGATTTTGATTACGCTTTTTTATATACTAATTTTCTATTTAAAATTCTTCTCGGTATAACGACTATCATTCTAGTTTATCTCTCAGTTAAGGTTTTGCATAAAAAATACATATGAATTAAAGATTTTTTTTGTTAACTATTCAATATTCTGACAGATAAACTTAATCTACCTCGTCAACAGATTAATTGAATTGAGGGTGGTATATTTCTCATACATTTAAGGAAATAGCAGTATATGTAAAAAAACAATTAAATAAATGATTGAATTAAACGTTTTTGCTTAGTTGGAAACACAGATATATTACATTCAATAGCTGGCTCGGGTAGTTGGTTTCTCGCTGGCTTTTTACGCTAAAGATTGCGGGTTCGACCCCGGCCCAAGTCGGTGGATTTTCATGATGCAGAAAATTGACAACGGCCATGTCATATGATTATGCGGCATGTTAAAGATCTCTAGTGTGCCTGTTTGGCTTGGGTGTTCTCGGCTAAATTGAATTCCTGGTGCAATTTCGCATCGTCAGAGCTCAGGTGCCTCCCTCTGAGGAGAAAATTGGGCGTCAAAATTACATTGCGGTGATTGGTATTTCACCTATACGGTGCCACACTTAAAAGTCATACCAACTCCCGGGAAATGTACTAGTACTGAAAAGGAAAAAAAATTGCAGTCCCAAAAGAAAATAAAAAATGCATTCAATAAAACAAAGAAGCAGTAGAGATTTACTTGGTTTCCTCTTGAACCATAGAAAAAGGGAAAAAGCGTATTCATCGAATCAACGTATTTATATAAGTTCATATCCCTATTTTCCGTATTTTGATCTCAATGCAGTATACATACTTAAAATAACGTGGCAAGGGTAAGGAATTTCTTCATCTAGATCATATTTTAATTTGTTGATGTTGCATTAAAAAATAGTATTGACGAAGTAATCCTTTGTTGAAAGAAATCTGGTTTATTGTACATTAAACTCATATAGAAATGGTCGACACAAAGCACAAATAGGACATACGCGCATTACATGGTGACAAAGACAAAAGAGAAAGAGATTTTCCAGAGGGTCTTGGTTACGATTATCTCGTTATGCGGGTGAGCTAGGTAAAAGTTTACGCGTGAGTCCTTAAGGCCAGAACCATAACAAATTAAAAAATTGTTTTGAGAAATTATAAAGAATTGTTACTAAAGGGGCTTTTTACATACGACTACCGTTTAATTCGGCGTATAATGAGAACTATACTTTTTAAAGCTGCATTTTTTAATTTTTATGTATATTCGCCGCATAACGCGCACTCCCCCTTTTGTTTAACCACGGTATCTCTAATGTACGCGAGCAATACTCTTTTGTTTTGGAATCATTTAGTCGAGGTATTATCCCAGACTTTTTAAAAGATAGTGTACTTTTAGAACTGCAGCCTTTTTAGTTCATTAATACGTCATTGTTCGAAAAAAAGCAGAATTCTGATCAATGTAGAAGATTAATTTTTTTAATGCTTATAGTTTTTATATGTTTTTGAAGCTATTGTTTGAAGCCGGCGTATAGCACGTACCCATAAAATTTGATCTTATTTTTTGTGTTAAAAGTGCGTGTTATACGCAAGATTTTACGGTAAGCTAGTCGTCCTCCTCAGAGGAAAAAAGTTATGCTGTTAAACTTTTCTGTTACCAAGCTCGTTTGTTAAATTTCCTCTAATTTTTCTCCTTCCAAATATTTGTTCGAGAATTGTAATAAAAGCTGCATTTTCCTAGCCTTATTTAACATATTCATCATCTTAAATGAAGTAAAATATGAATCATATATGCCATCAAAGTAAATTATCGGTTAAATCTCTCCTCAAGAACGCCGAGTTCATGGTTTATAGATTTCAAAGGTGTATAACAAGTTTGTTTTTTTAATAACCTTCATATGACTAAGAGCTGAAAGAGCTCACTGTCACGTGTTAAAAACCTGTGGATTATTTCCAGAACTCAGATTAAATACTTTTCCTGTAGTTTCATTGATTATTTTTTTCCGCTGATCCAGTAACAGGAAATTTCGTTGGTTTTTGTTGCTCTCGACATGTTTTTTAGAATCGAAATGACGCAAATAGATTTTTACCACAAATATTAAACTTTTCGAACGCTAAAAACAGGAACACTTTTTTTTTTCAGAAAAGATATCCAATAATTAAATAAAATTCTTTAATTTATACAAGCACTTGTTTGTCACAATGTATCAGCTTCATAAGTTAGATTAAATAAGCTACATTTAATTGTTTAAGTCACGAAAGTTAACGTGCTCGACAACGAACGCTACCCGCATGTTCGGAACCATCAATTTGAAAAAGTGCATAAATGAATATTTTTGTGATATTCAGTGTAAAATGACTTAGAAATACATATAAAGTGCTTATGAATATTATTCCATGATAAATTATCTAAATAGAATTTGTTAGCAAAAAATATAGAATGAATGACAAATTTTCAAAACATTCTTATTTTATGGAAAATGCTTCTATAATAATATTTTGCCAATATGTATAGGATTTCTATACCGGGGTTGAACTAATATTTTTGAAATATTTAATTTAGAAGTGGATATACTCATATTTTAATGCACCAGAGCAGAGAAATTGTAACGAAAAACAACTGTTATTTTAATTGATCGTAACTCTGAAAAAAAAACATGGGAATTTTCTATAAACTTTAGTCCAATTCGGTATAGAAGGCCTAGCTATTAATTGCCAAAATATTATTATTATCGAAGCATTTTTCAGAAAAGGAGAATATTTTGAAAAGATGTCATTCTTTCTTCATTTCTTTGCCACAAAATTGTGCTTAAATAATTTTTCGTTCTAATAATATTTTTAAAATACATTTTATATTTATATTCTAATTAGACGCTAGAATCCAAATATTATTCATTTGTACGCTTTTTCAAAGTCATGGTACCTAACCTAATCAGTCACCTTAATTTATACATAAACTAATAGATAAACTCTTTAGCGCTTTTTGTAACAGTAATTACATGTTTACTAATCTCATGTTATATATCTTGGATCTGAAAGTTCTATATTTTTAGCAGTTTCGAAAAGTTAGTGTTAACTAATGTTTTGTTATGTGAGTAAATTTAATTGTACCTTTTTAACTAACGTGGAAATCACAGAAACATTCTATAACCTTTAATTTACTTTTACCTACAATCATGACATAACACAAGGCTTGATATTTTTTTATTACCATAAAAAGAAATTATGCAAGATTTCGAGAGAGAAAAAACTTATTAGTACTGTTGATTTCATAGTTACAATATTAACGAAATAATTGTTTATTATTTGTAATTCTATGGCTTTCAGATGATGAGTTTTCGATTTCTTTGAATAATGCAGCAAATTACTGAATTGGTTTTAAAGAATAATCACAACGAGTGCATTTATATAATGTATATATTCTAAAAAACTTAAACATGGGAACAGTTTTGCAATGTATTTTAATCAATTCATTTCTTAAAATAAATTCAATGATACTTTTTCTGTTTGCAATTTTTTCTTAAGGGGATAGTAGACCTTCACAATGTGAAATTCTGGTCAAAATTACGATTTTGATTTTTTTTTAATACTAATAATGTTCCTTATATTTCATAGAATAATTCTGTGAAAGAATTTTGTCATTTTTATTGATAATTACTGAATTATTTTTTTTAATGCTTAAAATACACTTTTCTTAGTTCGTAAATTTTCCCTTTTCATTGTAACATAAAATGGTCCTTGAGTTTCAAATTACATCACATATCTTTGAAATTTTCACAACTTCTTAAAGATGATATAATTCACAAATTTGTAAAATAGTTTTCTAAAAAAATTAACGGGTCATATTTTGTGTGATTTTGAATACCTTGAATGTGTCATAATTGGTGAAATATTTTTAAAAAAACATTTATCTTTTCTTTTCATTAAATTTTATTCTGAATTTAAAATCCATGCACAGATATATTTTGTTATAGTTCATCTATACATGAAACAAAAATTCTATACGTATGTTAAAAACTAATGCGTAAGGAGCATTTTTAAAATTCGTTAAACAGATTTAACTTTTTTTTTAAAAAAAAATCAAATTATAATTGTTTTTTTTTAAATATATATTTAAATTGTGAAATTGTTTGTCCTTTACTATATTGATTCCATTTCAGCTAATTAAGCTAAAAATTTAAGGATTTATATTTTATGGTAAATTCAAAGTTCTTTCATCGCATTTGATTTGTGAAGAGGATGCTACATAGTTTATTTAGCTTATATCAACAAGTATTAATAAAGAGAAAAACACTCAAAATCCGAAGAAAGAACTATTGATTTTGTTTGAATTCTCGAAAGCATACTTGAACTCTGGAATATAAGAAAAATAATTTTTTGTAGATAGAAAATACTTAAGTAGATTTTCTAGTGCCAAACAATAATCCTTTATAAAATAAAATTTAAGGACACATTTATTTAAAAAGATTTTGTCAGGTATATACATTAAGCAATGGGCTCTTTTATTCATATTTTAAAGTAAAATTTGTCACTTAACCTTTTCCTCGTGTTGGTTGAGGTAGAGTTCTAGCTGATCGTTGAGGCTCCCGGGGGATCCGAAAACAGTAGGGATTGAGAAACCATAAAAACATACATGAAATGTTACAAACAGGTATTCACAATGTGTTGTGTTGATTACGCGATGTGGTTACAAGACAAACTAACAGTAAATAATATAATGCATTATCTTTAATGAGATGCAACCTCTGAAACTTAACAAAGAGAATCTTCCAATATCTTCTAATAGCGCCAATAACTATCCACATTTCTATTCTCTATCTTACGGACTATTTATATGCTATTTAGTAGTGATGTTCATTTGAGAAGTGGGGTTGTTGTAGCTCAAAGTGCCAATTTGGCTGGATGGAAAAACCCCAAGTTAGAGAGGACAGACCTTACGGAGAGTCCATTGTTTCCAATTATTCATTTTGCAAATGGATTGTTATTTCATTAGAAAGCCGATGAAATTAATTTTAGATATCTCGTGATATCTAAATATTGAAATGTATCACTTTTATCTTAATGTACCAGAGTGTTTCAAACCAATGAATTATTTTATTAATCTTCAGTAGTCAGCCTTGCTTCAGTTGATTAGCTACAAATATCCCTGATTATCATCCTTAACCTCTTAACGTATGCACGTGAATTAATTCGAGCGTGCTAAACAGATCAATTTTGAACACTCGAGATAATTCGAGTGGGTCGTATTTTATGCTGCTGTAATTTTCACTCTCGATTATAAGAGAGCGCCGTCTGCACTCCTGAGACTAGCTGCGGTCCATCGCTGTGATTTCTTAAATTTAGACAAAGGCCACGGTCTCTTATATTTTACCTTTTATTTTACTTCAGCATTTGGAACGCATATGTTTTGTGCAAAAAAAAAAAAAAAAAAAAATGGAGGTGAAAAATAATTTTGAGATTTTAGAGGCAAATTAGTAGAAATATGTTAAATAATTGCAATGTTGGGTTATGTGCGGCACCTTGCTTCCAAATATATCACATAAAAGAAAATTTTAAATATTTTTTAAATAAATACCAGTGGCGTAACGTACAACCCCACCACCCCCTCATCGTGGGGGGGGCCCAAAGCCTGACAGCCTCCAAGTATAATCCAAGCAAGACTGCCCCTTTGTACAATCCAACTTGGGACCCCAAACCTGACTTTGCAGGGGGTCCGTTACGCCACTCCGCCTTCTCCGTTACGCCACTGATAAAGATACTACTATACTATTATTATTTCTGTTGAAAAAGTATAAATCAATATTTTTACCGATATTTATTTTTTCGAAACAGCTATTCGAAAAGAAAGAGAATGAAAGTCGATATACGCGCAGAATTGTAATATCCGGCTCTTAACAGCACAATGTAGATCATAATCCGAAATAAAAATAAAATTGTGTTTGATTTTATATGTTTTGTCAAAACAAGTTTCTGCAATGTGTTTTCTTAAATAAAAAAAAATTGATTCTCTTTTTTAAAAATGCTCGCGGTAAAGGGTTAAACATCGAAATTTTTCTTCTCATGAGAAAAATATTCTTTGTAGAATTCCGTTGGAAAAACGGAAATTCCTTCAAAAAGAGGACTATTTTCATCCCTATGAGTGCAATGAAAATAATCTGTATGAGAAGGATTTCACCACGTTGCGTTTTCGCTTGAAACCAGACCGTGCACAAATTGTCTCTCCTATTTCAAACAAATGCTATTCCTGGAGTCATATCATTCCTACTCGCGGAGAGCTTAATGCTTATAAGAATGAGTAAAGGATTCAATTTTAAACGAGCTTCACAAACTACTTTCGTTTCACTATTTCTATGTGCAGAATAGACACTTATTTAAATCAGTGATTTTCAAACTGTGTCTATTCAAGGAACCTTTGAAACTTAATGGGTTTGAAAATGCAATGTGTTTTCGGGGAACCCCAAACAAAAAAGAAATCCCCTTAGAAAAATATGCATTAAAATAATATTTAAAGTAAATCAACATGTTATAGGGACTTTAGGTAAAGTAAAATAAAAAAAAATATGCATTTTTTTATTAATATTTTTTAACATAATACAATAATATAATTTACTCATCCGTGCTCCAATGTTATATACCATTGCATTATATTTAATAAGTGTGTGTTTGCAATTTTGTACACTGTTAGTGTCTAAATATGTTAAAGCTATCAGCAGTCACATTTCATATCATGCTTTAATTTACTATTATATTTTGTTTTTGTTGCCGCATACTTTAAGAAATATTTTTTAATTTAAATACATTCTTAGAATAACATTGAAATGTTTATAACAATGTGACAAACTTCTGCGTAATCTGCAAATTTGTAAGCTAAAATTTAGATACCTTCCTTCTTAAATTTAGACTTTAATTCCAAATCTGTTGATATATGTCGATAAATTGTTCCTTCTCTTTCATTAGCAAGGTTTCTGATTTATTCATGTGGCCGCAATAGCCAAGTGGTCAGGGTATCGGATCATGGCTTGCGTGTCATGAGTTCGAGCCCAGTACCACTGAAGACCCGCCGTGTAGGGAAGCGATGCATGTTAAATCTGTCGAGAGCTCAAACGTCCTTCCGTTGGTGTGATGTGGTAGTTAGGAGAGGGTGGTGCCAGCTCAGGCGTCGTCCTCTTACTTGACCATGGTTCAAAATTACGCGGTCCGTCACCAAAAGCCCTCGTGTAGCTGAACAGTTCGACGTTAACATACACTCGCTCACTCTGATTTATTCATTCATACTTGAAGCACATGAATTTTACAATAGTGATTTTATTTTAGTCATAAAATATTTATTTATATATATTTTTACAAGTAAACTGCCTTTAAAAAATTTTATATTTTATAAAAATTTAAGTTTTACTGAAATTTTAGCTCTTTGATTAAGTAAATATTGATCACTCGTGAGTGAGGGAGGGAGGGAATATTAACATCGCACTGTTCAGCTACACGATGGCTTTGGGCGACGGACCTCGTAATTTTGAACCATAGTCAAGTGACGAGGACGATAACTTTAATGGCACAATCTCTCTCCGAACTACCACACTACACCAACGGAAGGACTTTTGAGCCTTTATCGATTTAACGCTTACATCGACCCCTACATGGTGGGTTTTCAGCGGTACTAGACTCGGACTGGTCACTCGGGAAACCTCTCTCTCTGTCAAAATTCCAGGGAATCCTAGGGTTCCACGGAACCCAAGTTGAAGACTCCTTTAGATCTAAGCACAATGTATAAAATGCATTAAAAAGTATGAGCTTAAAATAGAATTGAATTTAAATTTAAAATTAAATAAATTTCAGTTAGGCTATGTTAATTTGTTTCGCCTTGCATATTGTTAAAATGTTTAATTTTCTGATAAATATATACATTTTTCCAACTATGCGATTTTTAAAACATTAGGTGTTGTTCCTTCTATCAAAAAGTCGTAACATTAAATTGATGAAATTTCGCTTTATCACGATAATGCTTGTTAAAACTATATTAACTCTATTCGTTTATCCCCTATAAATATCTTGTCAATTTTACGAAGAATCAATCATGCATAATAACACTGAAAATAAATAAATTGATCCATCTCTTTACAATTACATATATAATTTTCAATAGACTAAATTCATGACGGTCACATGATAATACAAACACGTGTTCTACATTGAATTCAAAACGGACAATAAACTAGCTCGTACTTTTTATCCTATTTATAAAAAACTTAGGTAAAATTTCAAATTGCATAGTTGGGTAAAGATACTCAAGAGTTATAAAAAGAAATTTCTGCAAAAATATTTTAAATTAAAGAAACAAAAAGTCTTGTTTTATACATGTACTTTTAAATAAAGTGACAAATATTAATTTTTTAAAAAAGTTTCTGTAAAAAGCGTAATTTGGCAACAATGAAGTGCATGAACTGTTTTGCTGAGTATAGATAATTGCATTTATCGTGACTATGACGTCACATGTGTTTTTGAACTTTATTGGCTAAAAACACGTGGTTTAAAATTATCATGTGATTATGACGTCACATGAACTTAGTCCATTATGTCATCATTTCCTTCACTTATATTTTGTTACAAAATTTGCCTTATCTGAAAGAGAACCTCATAAAAAATGGACAAGTATTAACAATACAAGGGCCAGCCATCTGGGGGAGGGCGTACAGGGACGTTTTAAGGTATGGGCCGACTGGGCCTCATCTCGTTCTCGACTCAGTTCGACTCGAATAATTTCAACGGTCAAATGTTATTTACGGTTTTATTCCTCGAAAAGGTAAGAATTTCGAACAATATGTCAACTGGCTGCATGCGATGACCGTCATCCCTATATAGGCCTAGGCCTACCATCACACACCGCATTACTCATTCAGTCAAACGGCGGCAATTCGTCGAGCTGATTTGTGTGATTGTAAATCATACGCATTTATTTGTTTCGGGTTTGTACGAGTATTTGACAATGTATGCTAGGCACAATCTACATTTGTTTAGGAGCCCAGGGCCGTAAGAAGACTTAATACGACCCAGGGGGTGCATGTTATGCACCTTGGCCCCAAGATTGAGGAAATCCCGAAATGATCAAGAACTAAAATAATGTGCTCTTGCACATGACAGTATTCCCATCGTTGTTAGTATGACGAAACACACATTTTATCCTAAACTTTATTATTGTAGACCTCTCTGAATTTTGACAATCTTCAAACTAATTCTTGATGATGCGAGCTTTCAGTTTTTGATATTTGATTCGAGGAACTCCCAAGAAGGAACGCGTTAAGAAATGAAAACAGTACATATTCCTTGTGTTTTAAATGCGAATATTTAGTAAATGCCAAATTCGTAATAGCTCCGAAAATTTTAAGATAACTCTGGGCCAGACAGATCCACCTTCAATAGAAACTGAAGAGTCAACAGTAAGTCCTTTTTCTGGTTTAGTAGTATAGTTTATATAACATAACTATAATATAGTTATATATTGTCCAAATGAACTCTGTCAATAAACTATTTCAAGCAAAAATAATTGTTCTTGACTCTACTTTTAATTTAATTAGTAAAATTAGAACTTAAATCCAAAGTTTAACGCATTTTTAGACGAAGCAAAAATGCTTGCACTTCATTTGAATATTTCAGAACATTTTCCTGAAATGGATTTCAGAAAAGAATAAGTAATATAAAAAATATTAAAAGTCAATTCCTACTTAGGTCAAAACAAAAATTTTTTATTTTACTTACTTTTTATTAAATAATTACAATTAATGTATATACAAATACATATATATATATATATATATATATTCAAATATGTATATGCAAATAACAGAATCATGATATCAAGTGGCAAAATAGAAAGCGATTTTCCATTTTCCTTTCTATCAGATGCCCGAGGGCGAAGACTAAAACAAGTTCGAAGAAATATTCAATAACTATAGATATTTCCTTTTAAACCTCTACAAACTTGCATGAACGTATATTTGACATAGAAGGGCCAATGATATCAAGCCGACTGTACACAATAGGCCCAGCCTTCGATTGCCAACTTAGCGCTCCGAGCAGCTGCTCTTCTAACACTTGCTTCTTTATAACGACTTCTAATTTTAAAAAATCATTTTACCATCGTATTCTAGGCATGTTAATAAAAAAATTTATGGAAAATTTTTTATTTGATTTTTTGAACCCATGTGATGGGTGAAGCCCCTTAAGAATCGAAAAAAGAAATTGTAATTTTTCTGAACAAATTAATTTTTTAGTAAACCGAGACTACGCATAAACTAAATATGTATTAATATGTTCGTAATTTTGTTTTTTTACTTTACAAAAAATTTAGTGCCTTAAATAGTTTTTTGTACCCATATCTCTTTATAGAGAAGGCCGGCTCTGAACAAAACTATGAATAATTTCGGTTTTCCCAAAATATTCAACTACGTTCTAAGGGATTTTTTTTTTAAAAAAAGAATTATTCTAATATTGGGTCTATACACTTTTAGGTAGACATAATTGAGCAAACATTAAGGGGCATTTCAAAGGGCTTTCAGAAATGATAAATAGAGTGAAATAACTAATCATATTAAAAAATTAATTTTTTTGTATGTCAAATGTGCTGAACATAAAAATTGAAAACGTGCACACGATAATTTAATTTTCCGTATTATAATGATAGGAGACTTATTTAGATAACACAATTATACTACAGACACAATGCATTAAATTTTCAATTTTTTTTTAGTACGTTGAATATTTTAATAAGGTATGTTTCATTTAAGCAACTTGGATAAAACTTTGGAATTCTCTCAAAAATCATATTATTAATATTTCTAGCAACTGATATTTTATTTTATGTCGAAATGATTGCAACTTTTAAAAGATGAATCATTTTAATAAAAAATATAAATTGAAAAACGAAAAATGAACTGTCTCCATTAAGGTTAAAACCGACGTTTTCAGTATCGCTAAAACTAACATTATTTCCCACTGCTATTACTCCCCTTTTTACTCTTGTGTGATCACAAGTGAATAAGGCAGAAATGGCGAACCAGTGGCACGCGACGCAATATTTTCGGCACTCCAACGATCAAAACTTTTTGCATTTTATTTCAAAATAACAAAGCTCACTATGAAGTATTACGAACAAACGTGAAGGATAGGTTGCGGAACGGCTGTGAGCACACTCGTTTGTTATTGTCTTGCCTTAGTTACATGGAGGACTGCAGTTGCTTATGATGCAAAATTTGTCTACGCATAGCATATAGTCAATTTCGTTGATGCAACTGTATTTTAAAGTTTATTTGTGTTATATTCACGATTTTTAACTGTTATTTAACATGGCTAGTTCAGCAAAAGAACGAAAAGTGCGAGATAGTAAGTGTGAAAGAGAATTTCAAACTTGGTGAATCTAGAATTATTGCATTATTAGAAAAGGTAAGAAAGCTGTGTGTGTTTTATGTTCTGGAACAGTAATATGCAGAACATCGTTTGCAAAACGGCATTTTGAAACAAATTAGTAATCCTCTTGTCAAATAAGTGAGCCACAGAAAAAATAACTATTTGCTTAGAAACCATTTGGCATATGTGTGTGTGACTCCAATTCAGCATGCATTCTACTACAAGATACATCTTACAATCCTGATATAAGTTATTTGTCATCCAATCTGCAACACAACAGAAGTCACACCAATTTTACTTTAGTTTGAGTTATAAGTACAACTATACAGTGTAAAAGGTATTGTTTCGTAATAAATGAAGATTTTGAGTTGTTAGTATTTAACTTTATGATTTTTCTTATAATCACAAGTCAAAATAATTTGACGGCACGTCTATATCTCATTAAACACTTCTTTAGGAAAAAATGGCACGTTGATCCATAAAGGTTCGCCTATAAGGAGAGAGCACAACAGAGCACAAGTTCACAAAACAGAATAGCTTGAGCAGAACAACTCAGTGGACTGTATTTCTCACACAATATCATGTAGTTATACACAAAAAACGTGTGGTCAACATCACATGAAATTTATTCTCTCCTTTCTAAACCACACTCCTCCAACGTTGACATCCCATCTGTCCCTTTTGGTTAAAGACCCTGCATTTCCTGCGAGTGGAGGGACAGTTCATTGTAGCCTCCTGTGGGTTGGGAAGAGTGTTCGAAGAGAAAATGTATACATCCACTTGTTATGACGTTACATATGCTCTCTCCTTGAACCTTTGAAGTTTAAAGAAAAATTGAAATTAAACATACAGTATGCAGAAGTGTGGATATAAGATAAAGTAAATGAATTTCCAAATTCACAATAGTAAATAAAAATATAACTAAAAATCGCACACGTGGTAGATCAAAATGAGGATTTAAATGACACACCAAATGCTGAATAATTCTAAAAACAATGAACAACTGAAAATATTAAAATTTGAACAAAATTATTTCAGCATATTTAAGGTGTTACAAGCAAAAAGTATACAATTAAACAAGACTATTTCAATCAAAACTTCAAATGCACAATACTTAGCAATCAAAATTGTTTAATGGTAAAATACAGAGTTCAATAATATATTTTTTAGAAAAACCATGTCTGTTTTCATGTTGTCTGCTGGGCCGATGCTAGCAGGTCTACAGCGCGTGCACCAGCAACACCTTCTAGATACATTAGATGTTGGCACCGCACGCAGGCGTCAATAGTTCTATCAACCAAGCAAAATTTTTTACGAATTTCTCAAAATAAAAGTTATATCGAATAAATATGCTGAATTTCAAAGAGGGGTTGAAAAACCTGAGTCACGATTTCTCGATAATATAGCATAGTTTAAAAAAAATAGAATGTTAGTGAACAGTGTGTTGCTTCACACATAGTCCCTTCATGTCTACTCTTCATACTCATCCTTCATTTCGTAGCAAAATCCGTGGCACATCCGGCAATACCGCAAAAATAGGGGGTTTTTTGCTTATCAGCGGCACTGGCGAGGTACTGTAGATGGATGCTTAAACAAAGGCTTCTCAAAAATGATTTTTTGCAAAAGTTGCTTAACGAAAATATCTAAATACGGTTGATATTATCTAAGACATAGGTCTGTTTAAATTCCATATGCATTGGAGGAACATATAAGTTTTCAATTTGGTAATAGTTTCTATTACCAAATTGAAAACTTATATGTTAATAACTTAATTGTTAAAACAATTTAGAAGAACAAAATAGAGAAAAGAAGGAATTTTGTGTGTGTCTATTTGCATTTGTATTGATGTTTTACTTCTTACAGTTACACAAGTAGTGAGTTTAAAACGTTAACGTTTAGTCAAAATATGAAAAATTCTCTAAAGGGACGGCACATTATTTCTTTGCACACTAACGGCCGACACCCTAGGACCGGTCCTGCACAATTGTCAACAACAATAATTCGCATTTAAGTAAAAGAAAGAATAATTTGATTTAAAAACGCCCTTATAATGTAAGATTTGTTTTAAAAAATTTTGAAAAACATTTCGAAACATCTTAATACTTGGAACATTTTTATCAAATTTGAAATTTTATCTAAATTTTACAACCAGAACAACATATATAAGTCAAGTGACGATGATAAGACTGTGACCGTCTTGAATTCAGCCCTTTTAGCAATTAATATTGCAGTCTATTATTCCTTTTGGGTAAAGTAAGATAAAATTCTCTCCAGTTGTTAAATTTCACTAAATTTTAGCTAACTTACATTTTCTATTTCAAAAATTCAACTAAATCAATTTTTAAAAATAAATCCTGTCTTTTTTTTATTTATTTCGACAGTTTATTTAAGAATAAAAATAATGATGAAAAGAGTGATTATGAATGCAGGTCACGAAGTCTAGGAGGCCGAGTAATTGCAGTAAAAAAGGTTAATTTCTTATTTCCAAATCTAAAAAAGCAATCCTGTATGGCATTCATTTTCGTGGCCACACTGATTCCACTGACCTGTCGGATGACACCACAATGGGCTTCTGGGTAATGCGTTACAAATCAGAGCCTTTTACTTTTTCTGTCATCTGACACACACACACACGTAGAGATTGTGATTGATGTTTTAGCGAAATGCTGTCAAGCTAGTTGTGTGCTTGAGTGCCATTTCTATACGCCAAATAATAATAATATGCGTAAAATTTAGTTTCCCTCCTTTTATTCGTTATCTTTTTTTGTGATTTGATGAAAAATGGCGCAGGGTTCACTGATTCCTGAGCAAGGCACTGTTCAGTTGAGTAATCATTCGTTCAAAATATACGGGTTCTGAGAAATCGCCGAGTTCGTGTGTTTGATGTTTATCTTTTCTTTCGTTTTCTTTTTAATGGAAACAAATGGAAATCAACGGAATATGGAAGCAATCGTGATAAATGGTGTTATATGGGGCAAGATTTGGGATGAAATCAAAATTTCCCAATAAACTACACAAGTATCTTATTTATTTTTAAGTAGAACTTAAAAATTAGGAAAACTAAGCCAGTGGTCGGCAAACTTTTGGAGAGAAGAGAGAAGATGGAAGGGAAAAATAAGATAACTAATGTATTAAAGAAACATTTATACAAAGAGCTTTAAACGTGCGCGGGTGGGGAAAGGGAACATCCGGGGTAGCGCGATGTGTGTGACGACTGTTACTCTCCAATTAACATTTATCTACCGCATGATGATTTACTGCAGTTTTTTTCATGCATTTTTTGAATAACTACATTGAAAATTAAAGGGATGTACATAAACAAATAACTCAATTTTGGGAAATTTAATCCGTTAGAGCTAATTAATTAATTAAAGATACTCAACTGTAAAATTAGTTACATACACTGTTCACTTAAAATAAATAGTCAGATCGTTTTCTAAAGGTCCTTCATTAACATACAAAAAATAAGACACTTACCGTTTGATATGAACCACTTTTTCGGAACAAAAATGACAACCTTCGCAATCCGATCAAAATGTCAGCTGAAAACGCAATTTCTGCTATAAAAGAATTCCCCGCTAAAATACTCATCATAGAAACCGTGCTGCCATATATCTTGGAAGAGGGGATTTAAAAGAATATTCTTGCTGAGTATCGTCAAAGTATTTGTAAAAATGGTTATTCTATGTAATTTTAAAGAGAGTGGAAAATTCTATGGATTTTAAAGAGACTTATAAGTACCGTCACTATATAGAGGGTTAAACTTTTCCGTTTATATTACAGAGAAAATCTTTGAACATGAAACTGAAGGGAGTTAAATATTTTTTGTCTTAAAGGATATTGCGAAAAAAAAACAAATATTCAACAAAGTCAAGTTTATTAGAGTACATTTTATTTACATAGATATGTATATATGAATGTATTTAAGAAAAATCAATGAAACAAATACATTTACAATGAAATTTTATGAATAGTTTAGCATTACTAAAATCTTTACACATTTTTGTTTTTGATCAACAGCCTCAAGAAAGCCTTCATTTAAGCGAAATAGAAATTTGCTTTCCTCCTGCGGTCTTTGCCATTGTGCTCGTAAAAACATTCTTCTAATATAGAAAAAAAAAACGTAAAACCAAACTCATGTTTTTTCCTCTCACTGCGTTGTACTCACCATTGAATTCCACAGCCAACTAATGAGATGTTTTTGTATGGTGAAAATCATGGCGTAGCTACCACCGTATTAGCCGTATCAATGATACGAGACTTCAAGCCACAGTCCATATGTCCCAACATATGTAATATTTTCTCACTTCCAAATAAGTTCTTTATTAATGGGATCATTTTTATATATTTTTCAAAAGAGGGCCCCCAAGGAATTTCGATAGAGGGCCCACTACGCCAGTGGTGGAGGGCGAAAGTAGCTTACTGTTAGAAAAGCAAAATTTGCTCGTGTCACATTCTATTCTGAGGGTATTTCACAGCCAAGTTAGCCTCCTTTCTACGAAGCATATGATCCCCCCTTTCATTTCACATCCCTCTTAAATCTTTGGTGTTTTCCATATTTTGTTCATTTCTAGAAGTTGAATCTTTTCGCGTTAAGGTATCCGACTACCCTAAAATTGTGAATTTTGCCAAAAATTGACAAAATGTTTTATGATTTTATTTTATAGACCATCTTATTAGTTTTTTAAAAATGCCAAGTTTATTATTTTCCGTTCACTAGAACAAAAACTACAAGTGTTTTAGGAAAAACAGATTTCATTACGTTAAGCAAGATGTCATACTTGAAAACGCGCTTAACTGGAAATGTGACTTTTTGAAAATGCTCAAACGAAGTCAAAAAAGTTTTGACAGTAAAAATTGAAATTTTTTTGTGTTTGTTCTGTATAATAGAAGAAGTGTTTTAAACTTCAGATTTTTCAATCACTGTTCAATTTCAAAATTTACAGCCCCTTATGTTAATATAATCCCTGTTATTTAAAGCCAACGTTTCTCAAACTGTGGGGCGCCCCCCCCATGGAAGGCGTGATAACCCTACAAGGGGGGCGCGAGCCTATCGAAAATAAAAGATTTTTGAAAAAATAACTGAAACGAAGTAAAACACAAAATAATTTCTGACAAAAAAAAATACACATTTACACTGATATAATTTATATAAAGCATCTGGCGATATTACGTTATCAAAAATAAAAGCTCCAATCTTTGATCCAGATACCAGGGGGAAAAAATTTCGTTTGAATTACTGTAACCTCACGATGGGAGATTTTTTTATTACGTTTCTTTTTAAAGTTAAAATACGACTCTTTCTGAGGAAAAACATAACCCAGATCCAGAATCAAACAAATTTTAGGAAGATACAAAATTTATCTCTGTTATTTTGTTATTGAAATACTGTACATTAGCTGTAGGAAGAAAAGGAAGACTTAATTCACTTTTCCCCTCTGATCAAGCAAGGGAAAAACCTGCTGAAATAATGCACATTACTCATGATAGCGGAAGTTAATTTGAGAAAAGCGATTAATATGAAACGAAAGGAAAATTTTCTAATGCTTCCTAAAGAACTTTATCAACTATATCATGAAGCCATAAGTGACCACAAGACACACTGCACCCTGTCAAAAATACAAGCAAGAAAAAGTTTCACATGCTATTTGACAATCATCAAAGAACACTAAAACTGCTATCACTTGAACAAAATATTACAGTTTTGCGTGCAATTAACATTCCTGTGTCTGTGATTTGCGTCCTGTATTACGGTCATGCACATTTGAATCATTTAAGTTCAGTTTTATTGGATTTTTTTCTCAAATTATCAAAGAAAAATTAAAAAGTCCTTGTAAGTAGGTTTTTTCTTTCTCTTTGTCAATTATTCACTGGAATTACAATATTTATCATGTGCATTAAAAATAATTATAAGAAAAGGATTGCGGTGACTGAGTCACTCCGCACAACCATTAACGTTAGTATCGAGTGCGCGCCTGCTCCCGGATTAAGACATTTTGAAGTCTTCTCGCTTTATAAATATTAAAAATAACACAATTATTCTTCATCGGAATTTTATATTATTTTTCATTATTTAACATTAATTCTAAATGCGAATTCTGTGAGGCTTAAAATTACAGTTCGCTTAAAACTATTTACAATATGACCATTCACTTAAGAAATCCTTTTATATTTTTGAAAACATTGTTGTGCTCTCCTTGCAATTCAGCTATAAAATCATGAATAATGTTTTATTTTTTTAAAAATGAAATCGTGCAAAGGGGGTGGGTACTTCAACCAGTATACTTTTAATGTATCAGTACTGCACAAGGTATTTAACTAATTTCTTAATACTAAATGAAGAACAAGTTTAATAATTATTAGTGACTTCCATGGGCTCTTCATGCAGAGCAAAATTTTACAAAGGAAGGTTTAATACTGGAAGACACTTTGAGTTATTTTTTTATATTTAGCTGAAATCTATATTTTGTCTTCAAAGCAGCCACCACACAAAATTCGGTTTCACAAAGAGAGGATGTTGAAAATGGGGTAATATAGTATACGAAATGCTTTTGTTTTCACTGTAGAAAATTCATCATCCACCTCTGCCCAAAATTCAAAGAGCGATTTATTACAAAAATGATTTTTAATTTCGCCACTGGATGCAAAATCAAAAAAGATTTTTCCCCTGCAGTTGAGAGCCCTTCTGAAGTATTTTGCAATGGATCCCTAACACACTCGTAACTTGCTATCAAGCTGCCTTCAACAAGAAAATACTTTTTAAAAATCTTTGCCATCATTGGCTAAATGATTTTCAATGGTTTTAAAAACCACTTCCACATGTTCTTCGGATTTGTAAGTTTTCACATAAAACAGGGCTTTTGTTCTCCATTTACTTCAGTAATGGCAAATCCAAAATTTAAGTATTCTTCAGAATATTTCCCTGATTTAATTTTCGGAACCATGCTCGTCTGTGAACTTATTGATACTTTATTATAGTCGAATGTTCGCTTACGACTTAAAAGTGTATCTCTCTCGATGATTTTCTTTTAATCTACTGCGGTAAATACTTTTTTCTGTGAATTACAACTATAGCACCCGCGTGCAAATTATAAAATTCACATTCAAGATAGATTCGGTAGCTATAGAAGTATCAACTCGACTAAAATTGACTGGAATTATACGAGGTACAGCATTTTTACATTTTTTGCGCAGAAGTCCGATATTGCCGAGACTCACGCAACATTTGCGCCAATACCAGATGTTATGAATATAATAGAGAGCAACAGATTAGACCAGGGGTACTCAAACTTTTTTTTCTGCCGGGCCGCATACGTATGTTAGCTATTTCACGCGGGCCGCAACATGAGGGTTAATCGGGGGGGGGGGGGTTAAGATCAAGATAACATAGTAAATTTAAAAAGTAGAAATTGATCAAAATATTTTCATTCCTATTTTGCTTTTTTTTAATTATTATTTTTTATTTTTGTCACTGAATTTTATCTTAATGGGAAGCATTTAAGACTATTCTTTCATAATTTCTGCATCAGTAAACGGTTTCATATAATAACCAATTATATAACAAACTTTATAGGGTGCCTTTGTTATCGCTATTACCACTAACAAATATTTTTTTTTTGTTTTGTTGTAAAGATTATTCAAGAAAGCCTATTTATCATCCCTTGAAAGAGATCTTCGAGGAAAAGTGTCATTGGACGATTCCTGTTTATTGGTATTTTTTAAATACTTTTTCTTATCAAATCAAACAATCACTGAAACATGCTTGTTTTTCACTACAAAAAAATCAATTTCCCAATCGTCTTGAAACAATCTGTTTCCTTCGAATTTTTTTCACTTGCAAGATATGAAAGATAGTTAAAAATTAGTTCCACTCATAAAATGGTTGGTACTCCACTGTTCTCTATTATCACTAATCAGAAGGAAAAAACATCGATTCGCACCCATACCACATCGGCAGCAAAAAGCAAAATTGATACATTTGAATTTTTTCACAAAGAATTTCCCACCAAATTTTCACAAATAAATTAATTTCTCACAGCAATGGGTTAAGACCGGGCCACTTAAAAAGGCCGGGTGGGCCGCAGGTTGAGTATCGTTGACCTAGATTATTTTTCTAATGACATTTGTACTTTTAGAAATAGATGTTGGAGAAAATAAATCTTTAATTAAATATCATTTTACAATCTGTTCCAATTTAACAATTAGAGGAAGAAAAATAAAATAATAACTATCCTATTACTTAAAAGTAATTTACTTAAAATATATATTACTTTTAAGTAGCATATACATAATTTAATACGTATATTGTTAATTTATACAGTTTATAATTAAGATCATATTATAGCTTTACCATCAAAGTACATTATTTTGCATTAAATACATTATATTATTGTATCAGGGGGAGGTGATAAAAATTATGATTGAAAATTGGGTCGCCAGTATTGAAAGTTTGAGAAGCACTTTTTAAGAAATTTCATATAACTAAGATAAAGTGCTCTAGTTTTTGTAAAAATAAAAATATCTCTTATCCTGAAGACCATTTCAAAAATGAATAACATAGCAACACATCAGAATTGAAAAATTGTTTATAAACTTTTGGTACAGAATGGGCCCCGTTTATGGTATTTTTTGTAAATGTTTACCAATTTTATCTGATTTTAGTAATAATAATTTATTTTTCTCTTCTTAGTTTTAGCATGTTTTTCTTAAAATGTACTAAACAAATCTAGAAACAACAACAAAATAATTCCCATATCTCCATTTTTTGAAAAAATAGTTGTCACGCAAGTATTCGGATACCTTAAAGTTATCCGACTACTTGCGATAACTTTTTTTAAATATGTTATTGATATGGTCAGAATTGATATTGATTTGGACGCTTTTTTCTACAAGAAAAGTGTTTTGATTTTTGCAACTACTCTGCAAGATTATGCGAAGATTGCTTTCAGATAATTGTTTAATTCTAGAATAATTTTGAAAAACAGCCTTTTAAATATCATACAGAAACGATAGAAAAACAATGATTGATAATTTTTTATATCAGTATCCTTAAAATAATTATTGATCGGGAGGAAAAGGCATTTTTTGATCACTATAAAGAAAAACTATAAGAAAAGGTCAATATAAGATAGAAATGATATTGATAATAAATATTGTGTATGAACATGTTGAAGGTTTTTTCAGAATTTTAACAATATGGTTCAGTGAATGAAAGTATATTATCTACATAATTGTCAAACAATTTTTAGTTGAATTGTTTTTAAGACGAAAACTAGATGAATAATAATGAAAAGTCTGCTGAAACAACAAATAGGGAAAGACTGATTAATTTCAATAACTCTAAAGAACAAAGCATCTGACTTGTCACTTCGGAACAAAAAACATAAAATCAACTTCGAGCAGGAATAAATCGCATTATCTCTTAGACCTACAAGTCATTTATCAATGTTAACAGTTTTCGTTTATTTTGAATGAATTATAATGTAAAAAAGAAGCTTTATACAAAAAAGCTAAATCAGAGCTTTAATATTTTTTTCGCCGTATAGAGGAGGCCGATGCACTTTAAATTTGTCGAGGCTAATGTTCTCCCGTTGATGTGGTGTGGTAGTTAAGTGAGGGAGGTGCCAGATCAGGTATCGTCCTCGTCCCTCGACCGAAGCTCAAAATTATGAGGACGTCCCCAATGCCTTGGTGTTGCTTTATAGTGCGTTTATATTGCTTTCGGCTCGCTAGGACTTCGGCTTGCGAGCCAAATGGTATCTGGATTTTCAAGCCACCATATGCCAAAACTTCAGAAAAAGCATATAGACGGTGCCGTTTGTGCTCTACTAAAGCACTTTAGAACAAGATATGTTCATACAGCTTGCAATACCCCACTATGTAGTGATCCCTGTTTTCAAAAATATCATGGAAAGTAATATGTAAAAATATTTAAATATTTTAATACGGAATATATCCAGTTAATAATTCCTTTAGTATATTTTAGTAGTAAATTTTTTTTATAAATACCATGCAATGCAATATAAAAGGCAGGACATAAGATGCCCTGCCTTTAAAAAGCACCCAGTGAGTGGTTGAAAACATATTTCAAAACCGAAACAAAATGATCTAAAAATCAAATTAATTTTAAGTAATAAGCTAAATGAATTCATTTTTAAAAATCGATCTAAATACTGAGAATCTTTTAATATAACATTCCTAGTTAAAAATGGCCATATAAAGGGTTAAAATGAAACTCTGACACTACAGATTTTTAGATTTATAATCATAATGTAGTACTTTCCTCTGGTGAGGTATATCATATACCAACGGAGATTTTAGAGATCCAGTTAAATTTAGAAAGCAACAGGATTAATTATTCTGAATAATGGTTCTTCTTTTTATATATATTTTACTCTTTTTCTTAAATACAAAAGTCCATAAAAATTCATAAAGCTGCGAACAAAGGATCATGTGATTTTACGCCGTGGTTAAAAATAAATAGATTGCTATTCAGTGCCTTCTCAGCGTTTATTCATTTTCTAACCTTCCACTCCATGCTCGAAGTCCAGTTAGATTTGACTAGAGAGTCAGTTTATCTTTTTGCTCAAGGGTCAGTGGCAGAATTAACACTTGAGCTTACGAACAACAAATCACGGGATTGTCGATTTCCCTAACAGGTAACGCGACCTTAATATTTTGGCAGAATCGAAACTCTATAACCTGCAATTTCTCCAGACAAAACCCTGAAACTATTTCGTCCTTCACCTTTGGGTTGAATAGAAATGAGTCCACGTAAAGACAATATGGCTAGTAAACATGTCATAATTACTCTAAAATACACATAGAGGATATAACAAATCCGCAATAAATAAAAATTGTCTCATTTTTGATTGATTTTGCTCTAAGCTATACGGGGGATAATGGCAAAGAACCTCAATTTTGAACCACGGAAATAACTATAATAACATCTGAGCTAATGCCTTATAGTTACAGTTATTATATTTGTGGGATAAGGAGCAACAAAGGCTATTACCCACCTGCTACCTCATTCTCTTATTTACTTCCACATCAACCACATTACCATAAGAGAACTTTGAAACCCAGTTTTTCTTACATTGCAACTGTCAGATTATTCCGTTCGACTTGCGAGAAATAGGGATTCAATTCGACGTCTCATGCCATCAGGTGGCCATGGTAGCCTAGTGGTCAAGGTAACAGACTCGTGGGCAGCGTGTCATGAATTCGAGCCTCGCTCCACTGAAGACCTGCCATGTAGGGAAGCGTTGCACGTTAAATCTGTCGATAGCTGAAACGTCCTCCCGTTGGTGTGGTGTGGTAGTTAGGAGAGGGGGTGCCAGCTTAGGTGTCGTCCTCATCATCAGACGAATGGTTCAAAATTACGAGGTCCGTTGCCAAAAACCCTCGCGTAGCTGGACAGCGTGACGTTAATATTCTGTAACTTACTTAATCAGGTCATGAACTTATTGGTTAATTGTTTATTAGCATAGCCCTTTTTTAGCAAGGCGAGGGCCACGGTAGCCTAGTGGTTATGGTTACGAACTCGTGGGTGGCATGTCAGGAGTTCGAACCCTAGTACTACTGAGGACTAAGGACCCGCCGTGTAGAGGAGCTGATACACGTTAAATCTGTCGTGGTTCAAAGTCCTCTGCTGATGTGGAAGTTAGGAGAGGGGTGACAGCTCGCTTGTCGTTCTCGTCACTTGACCGAGGTTCACAGTTACGAGGTCCGTCGCCGATAGCTCCTGTGTTTCTTTACAGTGCGAAGTTAACAAACACTCACTCACTCATTCAATACCCCACGTGAGGACTTAGGGACTCATTTTTTAAAGTGCTATCTCATTATTTCCCTTGACTGTATAACCTTTTGTGAAATCTGGATTTAAACACGTCCAGATTTTTACTCGCTAACTAGTGGTGGCCTATTGCGCTTCCATGTCACAGGTCCGGGAATCAACCCCCGGGATGGGGAAGGTCGACTCAGCCTTTCATTTCTTCAGTGGATCAATAAATGAGTACCAAGCTTGCTTGGGAACTAAATACTAGGGGTTTCGCGTCAGACTAACCACCTGACCGGAACATCTACTGATGCACCTCAGCACCCAGGGCCACAAAAACTGAGAAGGGCTCAAAAGGCCATGGCCTCACTTTGAGGCTGCACTTCACTCTCCAAATTTCAGTACCACGCCAAAAGTGAGAACTTTGAGAGCCATGACAGTTTAACATGTATCACTCTTTCTCCACGACAGATCTTCAGTGGTACCAGGACTCCAACTCGTCGGCTACGAGTTTGGGACCATGACCACGACTCAGTTTTTTAACTATTTAACTATGACAAGATTTCATAAAGTGTTAAGTATTCTTAATTTTGGTTTGTGAATGGTTTCCGTAAATTTTGAAGTCATATATTAGATCAAACTTATGTTTTTATCTATATTTTCTAGTGTAAAGATCATAACCTTAACAGTTTGAAACAGAAACTAAACAGAACTATTAAGACTATAAAAATAGCAAATCATTGTTCGTAACTAGAGGGGGGGGGATGTGTTCTTGCAAATATTTTTGCAATCATATCATAACAAAATATTTTATTCTTTAATCCAATCCAATTGTTTCATAAACAGCTACTTGAGAAAATCCCACAGGATGTCGGAATCTCTTTCATTAGTTATGGAAATAAAGTTGCGATGAAAGAAAAAAAAATCCCTATTTGTTGTTGGGAAATCAAAGGGAAATGAACTGCTTTTTGATACAGTTCAAGTTTCACTTTGCGTTCGAAACATGTCCCCTAACGTATATGATTCCCCCCCCTTCCTTTTTAATCTAAATACATTTCTGTTCCTATCAGTCTTCTTGCGGTTGGTGCGGTAAATTTTATCTTATACCCGTAAAGCATTCTTATCCATTACATTTTAAATAATTTCTCATTCTTTTATTGAATATTTTATAATTTCAACTATTTTTGTTTTGTCAAAAATATTCTATTACTTAGTGTGTGATGATTTTTTTTTGGCGCAGATTTTCCATACTGCCAACATTTGTTTTAATATCTGTTCTAGACGGAAAGAAAGAATGAATTGAATGCAAGAGTCAAAATAGAAAGGATCACTAGGTACCCGGTTCGTGAAGCATGTTTACAAGACAGTAACCCGTAAAAAAATACTTATACACCCGTAAAAAGCAATTCTTATCCACTTACAATTTTTAAATAAATTCCTCAAGTCATTCTTTAATATTGAAATAAAATTCTGATATAATTTCACACCTAAAGTTTTGAATGGTTTTGTCGAACAAAATATTCTATTAGGGCCTTAGAATGGAGTGTCAGTGATAATCTTATATTTTTTGAAGCAGCAATTGGTGAATATAATAATTGCATAAGCACACAAAAAATTTTCAAGATAATTTTTCATTATATTTCATAGTATCATCAACGAAAAAAACCAATTGATTCTTTGATTTTTAATTTTTTAAAAAACAGTAAAAAAAATATTATTGAAAATAATTACATTAAATAATAAAATAAATTTTTTTTAATTATTAAATTTTTTTTTCAATTATTACTATCAGGATGATCATCATCGAAAACAACAATCAACGCTTATACGATGTCGGAACCGAGGACACACCTATTGCGCCTGATTACATTTTGACTTTTTTAAGAATCCAGTAGTTAACAAAACATCTTTATCGATGAAAAATTACACATTAAAAATATAGTATAACAGTAAATTCAAATTTTTCTTTTGTTGCAATTATTACCCCTATCACGGCAATGAATCGCAGTCAGTCTAACGAGAGCAGACGGCGCTCGCTTATATTCGAGAGTCAAAATTACAGCAGTATAAAATACGATTCTGCTCGTAGTAACTCGAGTGGACACAGTTCAGCCTATTTAGCGCGCTCGAATTAGCATTTAGTGCACACCGTTAAAGAGTTTAAAAAAATATTTCCTTTAAGTTCCGACTCGAATTATGAAACTAATCAGAAATGCTTATAAACATAAAATGTCTTCAATTTATTTAAAATTCCTTAACTTTTACTGTAAAGTGGTAAAAGAAAAACCTAACATTAGAAAATATTTTAAGTTCAGCTCTTGAGACCCGGGGGAAAGTAAATGTCCTCATAACCGGATATTGTAAAAAGATAGCAACGTTGATGACGCATTATCAGAAGGTCTGTGACGTGCGATAGTTCACTGGAACAGGTTGAGGAACGGATGACATGTCATTCGTATTCCGTTCTGATTCAAGCAAGTGTGGATTTCACATCATGTCGCCCTTCAAAATCTGCTATTTCGATTTCGCTTCGCAATCTTACCTCCGAAGTCCAAGGCCGTTTAACGTAGGACGACTAAAAAGGGGGAAAATAAATAAATAATAACAACACCTGCAATGCCATCTTCCTATAAAGCCTTTACTTGTAGTATGAAACATTTCTCGTCCTTCTCTAGCCGGAATGAATATCTGAAAATGAATTAGCACCTGGAGGTTCAGCCTTATTCGTAAGATTTTCGCTTCGGCCTTGCTCGTGGTTCAATGATCGAGACATCCTGCAACGCGCGTAGCAAATAATTTTTGCTCAGCGCTGTTTGCTTACAATGAAAGGTCGCGTACATAAATATTTTAAAGGACGTTGTTTCAAGGGAAATTTGATAGGTCTTTAACCTAATCGTTTTTTTAATTTTAGTAAAAATAAAAAAAAACAAGAAACATCCGTGTTTGGTAAAACGCAAGTATGTGCAACGCAGGAACATTCCTTATTTGATATACATACTAAATAATAATCCATTGGTGGTTAAAATGAATTTATTTTTACCAAAAACTTATCTAAATTGTTTTTAATATACAGGTGGTTATCAAACCAATGGGGGAAAACCTGTAAATAAAAGTGATACATTTGAAAACGCTCGCAAAGCATTAAAATATAATGATAGCTACCAGTGCTTTTTATTAATAGAAGTATACATATTCTGGTTGTATGTGGTACCTTTATTGAGGTTCTGTAAGTCTAGGATTTTCTTCAAGAGCGTAAAATGTCGGACCTATCAGATTTTCAAAGAGGCCTAATTGTAGGAGCCCGTCTACCTGGAACAAGCGTGACCGAAACATCCCAACTTTTAGGCTTTTCTAGAGGTACGTTGTCTAAATCATGGTAAGATGCACACAACGTGGCAAGACAAGCTCGACAAAGCAAAATAGTGGGTGAAAAGAAAGGCTCAGTGAAAGAGACCGACGAGTATTGAAACTGATTGTAATATCTTCAGCCAAAGTAACCGCAGAAATTAATCACAGCATCTGGATTTTCCAGTGTCAATGATGTACAATTGAAAGGGCCTTCAGAAACAGAACATTAACGGCAGACAGCAATTCTCAAGCCACTTGTCTCACAGATGTTAATGCCAAATGTCGTCTACAGAAGTGTCACACTCACAAAATCTGGTTGATTGATAAGTGGAAGAAAGTAGCATGGTTTGACGAATATCGTCTTTCACACTTTTCCCTACAACAGGACAGGAGGACACCTGCACAAGCGTATGATCGTGATTTTCTCTTTCCAACTGTCAAGTTTGGGGAAGAGTCTGTCATGATATGGGCCGCCGTTTCGTGGTTTTCTGCGGGACTAATCGTAACCCTGAAAGGAAGGATCATTGGCGAAAAGTATAAAGACATTTTTTCGCTGATCAGGTCCATCCTATAATGCAAACTTTGTTTCTTGCAGGAGAGGGAGTTTTCCAGGATGATAATGCAACTATTCATGTAGTGGGAAGTCCAGTCATGCTTTGATAAACACGAAGAGGAAATTAAGCATCTGCCTTGGTCGACATAGTCACCCAACCTCAATGTAATTGAATCGTTATGGTCAAGCGCTCAATACGAAATCGATATCCTCCACCGGCATTTCTTCCAGAACTATCGCAATATCTCCAAGATACAATATTCCTCTGGACACTATTCAGAACTGGTATGAATCGATTCCTAGGTAAATTCAAGCTGTATTACACATGCCAAAGGTGGTCCTACAACATACTAATAAAAGATTCTTTATAAATTATAGTGTTTCCATTATTTTGATAACCACCTATAAACCTTTGTTAACGACAACAAAATTAAATATCTCTTATTCAATAATGTCTCAGACAATAAGATAGCGCTTTATATTTATTTCCAAGTGACCGCGGTAGTCAAGTGGTTATGGTCATGAACTCATGGCCAGAGTGTCGCGGGTTCGAGTTCTGGTGCCATTAAAGAGTTGCCGTGTAGAGGAGGTTAAATCTGTCGAAGTTCAATGTCCTCTCGTTGGCGTGGTGTGGTAGTTTGATGTCGTCCTCAGGTGCTCTCAGCTCTCACCGCTTCAAGCAAAGTTTTAAGATTTCCCTGACAAAAAAAGCAAACCTTATAACTTTTCCTATTAGATATAAAAGCGTAATTTTAGGAAATTGAATATGGAAAGGGCAATTCTATGATTAAAAAGTTGACTTTAAATTAAAAAATAGTCAATAAACCTTTGAATTAATATCGCATTAAATCAATAGGGCAGTGGGTCTAATAATTTTATTTTGAATTACAATAAAATGAAGAAGACTACACCTGAGCTGGTAATATCATTTGCTCAGCTTCTTCACCACTCACGTAAGGACTCTGAGACTCAGTTTTTTTAAAGTGCTGCATATCACTCCCCTTGACTGTCTAATCTTTAGTGAAATCTGGATTTAAACATCAACTTGGGCATCACCAACTACAAAGCTTGTGTGATTATGACTACTTGATTATCGTAGACTAAATTTACAACAGTTCTCCTATCCTAACGGACCTTTTCGTACTTAAATGGTTGTGGTAGCTCAATTGTTAAGGGACACTATCCTCGTTTGGTGAAGCTCAAGTCCAGCAGAGGGCTTAGGCTCTGATTCAATTCAAGGCCCGCTTTAAGAAAGAATGGATGTTGCTGTAGAGTATAAGTAGAGCTTGTGGTTTAAAGTCCTTGCATGGTATGGTGTGACGTTTCTAAGAGTATCAGCTGAGGTGTCCTCGTCAGTTAAGCGGAGCTCAAAATTAAGGGCTCCTTCGTTAACAGCAATCATGTAGCTCGAGAACAAGGGTTTTTAAACCTTTTTTTCTTCAGACATCTTTGGCCATAACTTGGTTCTTCCCTTTTGCATCTCATTTGATATATGCATAATGACTTAAAAATATGAAAGCAAAGATGGGGAGTTATATTAACGCCGCACTATGAACCAACTTTAGGGCTGTTGGTGACAGACCTCGTAATTTTGAACTTCGGTCAAGCGTCGAGGACGACACTTGAGCTGGCATCCCCTCTACACACGACCACACCACGCCAACGGGAGGACATTTGAACCTCTACATATTCAACGTGCAAAGCCCCTCTGCGCTATGGGTCTTCACCAGGATTCGAACTCATGACACTCCTGCCCCGAGTTTGGGACCATAACCAACAGGCAACCATAGACACATATGAATGAGTGAGTAAGTGAATATTAACATCGCACTATTCAGCTACACGAGGGCTTTTGGTGACGGACCTCGGAACTTTGAACCATGTCCAAATGACGATGACGACACCTGAGCTGGCACAGCCTCCTCCTAACTACCACACCACACCAACGGGAGCACGTTTGAGCTTCGATAGATTAAACGTACCACACCCTCTTCCCTACACGATGGGTCTTCAATGGAACTGGCTCGAACTCATGACACGCCGGTCACGAGACCGTTACCTTGACCTCTAGACGGCTTTTTGGCTACGGAAGCTTAGTCGTTATGGTCACGAACTCATGACTGGTGTGTCACTGGTTCGAGTTCTGGTGCACGTTAACCATCGAACTGCTGATGGCTGATCGGCTGATGGATGTTGAATCTATCGAACTTTAAATTCCCCTGTTAGTGTGGTGAGGTAGTTTGGAGAGAACGGTTTTAGCTCAGGCGGCGTCCTCGTCACCTAATAGAGGCTCAAATTAACGAGGTCCATACCAATAACTCTCGTGTAACGTTAATAAAATTCTCAATTTCACTCTAAAGTGCTTTTAAATTAAACCAACCAACCAAACATTCTTAGCAATTTCCCTTTCTTGTTGCTGAAGTAAATTTATCCCTTTAAAGTAAATCACGGATAATGTTATCATTTGCTTCTAACTCGGGTTGAGAATTCCAAATAGTTGACTTCCCAAACAGCTGGTATGCACTTCTAATTTCTGTATTTTTCTTTTTAAAAAAAAAAATTAACTTTCCTATTAATAGAATATTAAATTGAACATAAAATATTTTTCTTGCATTTGTCTATTAAATTGAAAGTCGTAGTTTTTTAAATAAACAATTTATTTTTTAATAATTGAAATTTGATTGAGGTTGTGCATTTGAGAAAGTGTGTGTTTAGCAAAATCTTTTTAATTAGCCGTCGTTCAAAAGAAGAATGTGTATCTTAACTTTCAATATTCTTCTCGACTTCAAACTAAGTGCATTTTCTTGCAAATATTAACATTTGAATACCATTAACATAATTTTAAAACTTGGGAATGGTGGATATAGGTTTTCAAAATTGAATTGTAAAAGCAATGTATAATAACGTTAGAGAAATCGGTTATTTTCTTTGAGAGACTGCTTTATAACTTAGTAAAAATATAAATTTCTGTGAGAAATAGAAACTGTTGCATGTCAAATTTAACAGATCAAAATTCTACATGTAGCTTTGGTGGGAGAAGCTAAGCGAATGAACTGGTTCAAATGTCTTTGTTACCTGATTTTGGCACATGAATTCTGTAAGTTAAGTGCCTTCACCTAAATTATTTTGATAACTCAAAGGATGTTTTGTGTGCAGTAGACACGTTGGTATGGTTTCAGTTGCGATTGTAAGCAGTCGAGCAGAGATAATATATACATATAATCGAAAGGTTTTTTTTTTTTTAAAAATTGATTTCATTGTAAGAACTAGATATGCTTTAGCAAACCTTATAGCAAAAGTGTAGGGAGAGTCAAACTAGATCCAAAATTCACTGAGGATCTACTACTATCGTACCAAAGATCAAAAACACATTGACAGACAACTTTCAGTTATCATTTGTCATAGTTTGTATAATATAGAAATCAGGATTTAATTAAAGTTAACGATTAACTATACATCTTACTCTCTTCTTGCTTGACTGATTTTGAGTATTTTATACATACCCAAACTACTCGTTCTTCTAGGGTAGTGGTTCGCAAACTTTAACCCATGAACCCCTTTTTATAGTCAAAACTTGCTCGTGGACCTTTTTTTAAAGTGAAAAATTTTCCAAGGACCCCCAAATGAAAAAGGTACATAAACGCATGAGTATAAAAAACTTTAAATCTTTTGTGGAGGAATAATTTATTAAAATTATAACTTTTCTTTAAAATAAAACTTTAAGAAATTAATGACTTGGATCAATTTGATGAAATGTTATGAATGTACTTATATCTATCTTAATGTTTGTGTAGCAGCCGCAAATCAACACGAGTCTTTTTAGTTTATTTTGTGGTGAGGTTTTTATGGTACTGAATCCGCGTTCTACCAAATTGGTAGAAAAGTAGTCCACTTCAGTAAAATAACCTATAATGCAGGATATAAAATTGGGATCTGGTTTTGTAACCAGTAGTGTGTGTTCAAACATTGACTTAAGTCCCTTATTTGTGCATATTTCAATAAGATGCTCCTGTATAATGAATTCATCTGTGTTAGGGATCTGAATTTGTCCACGTTCAGGATTTCAGTCGGGAATATCAGAGTTATTGTTAGTTATTTAAATTTCAATAAAAATTGATCCAATTTTTTAAATTTTATGTTAAATTTTGCGTGGACCCTTGACGTTGTTCACCCAAATTAATTTTAGTTTTCCTCGGACCCCCTAATAGTGCCGGAGAACCCTGGGGAGGGGGTCCGTAGGGATTCCTTTGGGGAAAGTCCTCCTATTCTAATCCCAGAAATAACTAAAAATAACTAGAAAGGCAGAAATAAATGTGTGTGATCTGCACAAAATGGAATACTTACGTGAAATTTCAACTCTGGATTTTTTGTAAAACAAACTAAATATATATATATATATCCGTGTTCATTGTTTGACTTGGATTTCCAATTTAAAGCTATAATATACATTGTGGAAACTTTTAGATTATGCGGAAAATATTTATAAACATAAAATAGTTAAATTTCATTGAATTTTTAATTAAAAATATTATTTTAGTAAATTGCCGAGCATTCACTAAATCTTAAGAAAAATCATAATTCTGAATCGCACATTAATTTCCGGATAGTAAAAGAAATATTTCGATTTAAATACTGTAAACCAACAGCCCTTGGATCTTAAACCCAATTAACTAAAAACACGAGATCAGAGCGATAATGCGGTACTAGTAACGTTTAATTAAAATTGTATTGAAAGATTGGAGCACTGTGTTCTAGCTTGGTGAGTGCAACTTCGTCTCATTGCAACAAACACGATGATTCTTAATTTCTTTTTATATGTATGTGATGCAATGAACTATTTTGCTCCCAATGAAAAACCTTACAATAACTTATTTCGATCAAGAATATTAAAGTGTGGGAGGGATGTTCAAAATCTTGGGAGAAGGGGTCCTCGATTTCAGGTTGATACGTAAAGGGGGCAGCGGCGATCGAAAGTTTGAGAACCGTTGGTCTAACCGAAAGTCCTCCCGAGTGGTTGATGGAGAAGAAAGGGTAGGAGGCCCCAAGATCCCCCTCCAGGGTATTCTCCTTCGAGAGGTGGAGCGGAGCCAAAAAGTACAGTCACCTACATAGTGCTCAAAGCTAGCTAACGACAGACGTAAATCTAGCCCCTTGCCTCAATGAATCTCGTGAACTTCGATCTGACACTGAAGATCAGGTGACATTAAGAAAGCTGGTTGGATCCTAGCAGAGTCCACTCTCTTGGCGCAAATTATTTTGGTTGGCGATAATTGCGTCATTTTGGTAACCCTACTTTGATACACTAGATATGGTAAACCTAACTATTACTGGAATTTTCGTATTTTGGCCGTTTTGTGGGCCTGCATTTCAAATTTCGTTATTTTGTCGTTTGGCACCGGTCTGGAAGTATGGCTGCGTGTACGAGTGAGTATACCTTAGAATCTTTTACTTTGTTGAATGCGGAAAGTAAGTAAGAATTGATTGAATGGTGCAGAAGGAAGGATTGCTTCGAATTATGAATGTTCTAAATGTAATGAGTGACTGGGATTATATACAAACAAGTGTTTCCGATAGATTTGAATGGAAATGTCGAAAAAAGTATGAATGCGCATGATGTTTGCCGAAGTATGAGAATTCGTGGACTGTTACACTGTATCTTCCACTCGGAGAAGATCAGCAGTAAGAAAGTGGTTTTATATATATTTTTTTTATTTTGAATATGTCTGATTAATTTCTGTATTTACATATAGTTTCATTACGCATCCACCTTGTCTTGCTATATTCACTTGCCGCCATTGTTATTTTAGCTTGGTGCCATCTCGTTCTGGCTTTGTGCTTTTTTTTAATTTGTCGCCAAGGGTGTGGCCTCCCCTAGGATTTTACCAAAAAGCTTCATTGCCAAAAATGGTTACTTCTACTTGATTTTATTTTTATGCAAGAGAATGTAAATATGACTATTTCAGTCATTGTCTTCCATAACTTAGTTGGTCATAAAATATTCTACCAATACTTTTAAAACTAGTAATTTAATTCCATTGCTTAGAGATTAGGTACAGATATTAATGCAAATGTTTTTTACAGGTATGCGCTCCATCTTGGTAATAGCAATAACTTTCTTGCTAGTCATGGATGTTTTTTCTCAACAGTTAGAAGCTATGTTAGCTGGAAAAGCATTGCATATACTGGCTCGAGCTGCGGTGAAAGCGAAAGACAAGAAAAAAGGTTCGTACGGTGTTGGAGCTGTTGTAAAAAAGGGTAAAAGTGTTGCTGAAGGTGCTATTGGCAAACCATTGAAAGTGGTCGGAATTTTGCTAGGTCCTCTAGGTAAACCTGTAAAACTTGCTGGAACAGCATTAAAAGCAAAATCAGTCGCAGATAAAATGAAGTCTTCAGTTCTAACAGTGAAAAAATATTCGAGGGATTCTATACGTTTTGGATGAGTTGTGTATTAATCTTTAAAGTATTACTGACACGTAACCTTCTCGTCAAATTCTTCATTAGATTTCAACTTTTTAAAAAAAAATGCTTGTTGCGCTTCTGTTTCTTTGTGTAAATGATTCATAAAATGGAAAAAAATGTTACGTTCAAAAGACTTTCAAAGAATGTTCAGGATGTTGTCGAAAAGGCTTATGGCATTCATTAGAATTAGAATCGCCCAGTTAGAAAATTGATTGCAAATATTTTCTCGGTGAATAACCTCTACAGATCCTGAAAGACATTATCTTTTCAAAATATGAAACTTAAGTTTTCACAACTAACTGTTGTTCTAAATCTTTAAACATTTTTAATCCTGGTATATTGTACATAATTTATTAAAACTTCATGTATTTCGTTGAAAAGCTTTAAATAAATCGTAATGTTTTTGATTATTTTTCTCATTTTTAATTCTACTCAACGGTGCTGAAATACAATAAAATTTTCTTAGGTTATATTAGCCTTGAATTTTTTTTAATGAGAAACTATGGGAAATGCTCCCAGATTACAATAACAGTATTCACTTATCCATATTAGCACTTTTCATGCATATGCTTTCCATCTTAACCAAAGATAATTTAATACCCAAGTGTTAATCTGCAACTAACCCTTCGCGCGATTCGTAAACTACGCGAATTAAAGAATATTTTTATAATTCCTTCATTTCGAACAAATTAATGTGTACCTTATAAGAGGGGTATATTTCAATTAAAATATAAAAAGGGCTGTGGGGCAAAAAAATTAGAGTTTACATACTTGCCATGGCAAAGTGTTGCCGAAAATAACCTTTTTGCAGTAGCTCTATCGTACTTTGCCATTCTGGGTTTCTTAGAAAGACTGTATAAGTTCTTCGTCTGTTTTCGCACTTTTAGTCTCTTCTGTGAGCTTTGAGATATTCAAAATATTTAGATGGAGTGTCTTATAACTCCATTAACATGACCAAGCATTAAGCTGATAATGTAACGAGCAGCAGTGTGCGAACGTCGATTTCTAGAATCGTATGCTTTTTCTTGTTATATATTTTTTACGGGGATGGATTACAAGCGATGGATTGTGTTGTGAACACAGTGGTGTACATACGAGTAACGATGGGATTTAGACACAGGCGTAGCTAGTCCAGAGTGGCCTTGTATCAAATTTCCTTGGGGGCTCTCTTGGGGCCCCTTAACATTTAAACTTTTGTGCTTGCATATTTTGGGGTACCTGTAGCTTGGGGGGGGGCGTATCATTGATACGGCTGATACAGTGATAGTTAGACCCTTGGGCTTAGGGATTACAGACCTAGATTTTTCCTTGGCATATATATTGTATCAGGGCTTTAGCCCAATACTCTTTTAATAGTGCAACTCTTCCCATGAAGGTAGTCTGTGTATACCACTGTGTGCAATTTGGCTGTCGTTCAGGTAGCTGCAAGGCGTCACCATCAGAATCGATAAATATTAAATTTTGGTTTTAGCAAACAATATTCTGTTCCTCATCGGAAAGTAACACATTCATGTTCACTTTCGTCATTTAGGACAGAGGTTGGCAAACTTTCTGAAAGAGCAAAGTTGCAAGGTAAGCAAAAAACTAAGGTGTCGAAAAACCATTTTTTACAAAGAACCTCGTACATTTAAGCAGGAAGAAAGCCCCTGACGGCAGTTGCGATCAAGACTGTCGTGCTCCAATTAATATTTTTAATAATATTTAAACGAGTTTTTCCACTGCTTCCAAAACTAAGAACAATTGAAGATATTTTATATTCATGTAGCTCGATGCAAGTGCAATCGTGTTCAAAATATCAATGTTCTGAGTTAATTTTCAAGCGGCGTTTGAAAACATGTTCCTACAAATAAACAATGAAGAACTCTTAACTTGTTCATGAATTTCATGTTTACACCTATAATTAAAATATACTTGGATTGTTCCTACATACAAGTTAATTCAACCCTTTATTTACCCTTAAGCATGTAACAAAATAGCTAATGTTTTTGTTACTTCTATTGTGGGCTTATGAGTACCTCTTGCTTACATTCAAGACTGCTTCCTAACTTATGTAGGCAACGAAATCACTTAAATGAATGTCTTCCCATGGTGAGATTTCTACCAATAAATCAACTTTTGCGGCTGTAGAACTAACCTTTATATTTTTTACTGATTTTCGATGGGGAAAAGTTGATACAGAAATTAAGCCAGTCGAATGTTTGATTATAGACGAAAATAAGGTAAAGCTTTGCAAAATAAACATTTATAAAGGAAAAAGAGAAAGGAAAACAATTTCTAGTAGAAATGTATTTTTAATTCATCTATCGTGGGTAAGGATATGAATTTCTTCAGTCATTTTGGTTGGAGCTTTCATTGTATTTCATTCACCTTTTGGGTTGGTTCACCATCCAATTCATTTAAAGACTGCAAAATTTTCTTGATATTTCTAGAATCTATCTTAAAAAATGTTTAGGATATTAAAGGCAGAAAATACGAATACTCGGATTGTTGTATTAACGCACGTTAATCATAACTTCGGTCAATTATCAGTAAACATCAGAGGCGTAATTACCACCATATTAATGACACGGGTCCGCCAAGCATCAGGATCCCTAAAATATGCAAGCAAAAAATCTCAATGGTAAGGGCCCCAAAAAAAGACCCTCAAGGCAGTGCCAGTTTAAACTGATTTCGGGCCCTGGGTGTTGAAGATTAATAGGCCTCCTTAGCATTGGCGGATCCCTGGAAAGACTCTTGAATCCGGTTAAATCCAGCTTATCCGGGCCCTTGAGCGCCCATTGAATAAACCTGCACTGCCTCAAGGAATTCTGATACAGGGCCCACTCCGTACTAACTACGACAGTTCTTAACATAACTCTTAGACGATTACAGCAAATCTCGAAAAGTTAATCGAGTAGACAACTGCGTTTTTCACCTTCAGATATTGCTATTTATGAAGGCGGTGTGAGGGTAACTAGAGCTTCTCGAATTCGGATGATTGTCAGGAGTGGGTAGTCTATTAGCTCGTTATTCTTCAATTGTTAATAATAGGTTTTAAGGTTGCGTGAAATCACTACAAAAGAATGGCTATATAATTCAATTTTTTTTTTTTGGAAATCTTAACTGTCAGAAAGAGCTTTAAACAACGTGTCTTTACGCCAGTTAACTTCTCAGTTACACACAAATATCTGTTTATATAAATACAGAGTTAAGTAAAATTACACACAAATGTTTCTAAATTATTATCAACCTAAATTAATGATGAAATTGAAAATTCTACTTCCATTATATATCTTCTTGCAATTATTTACTTTTTAATTAAAATTTTTTTTATGTATTTGATGTATATGTTGATGCTTGTTAGTGCAGCCATCTAGTGGCGTATAACTGTACTACTAAGTCACAAGTCTATTACATGAATGTTATACATATAAGGTTCAGATAAGACCTCGTTTCGAGAGTAACTGATTAGAGTTTTGTCCTTTGAATGACCACTGATGCTGAATTCTGTCGGGAAAAATCCCTCGCTTTGACAGAATAACGCCAGCAATCAAAGCATTATTCTGAGTGTTCCAATAACAGAAATGCAGATACGCGAAAAGAATTTATATCATGCTGCCATCTCTTGATAAATATTTGAACTAAATATTTCGCATCATTTCAGAGAGCGTATTTTTAAAAAGTATCACACACACACAAAGTTCATCATATACAATTTATTTTTGCTTTTGCAGAGAAACTATTCAGTTAAGGAAATTTTAACAGAATTTGTGTCTAAAAACAAACGAGGACAAGTAACAAAATTCTCATTCGGAGTATTTATTCACGAGTAAAACTCTTAAAAACGGTTTATATAACTTATAGTATAATGCTGTATCTCCTGTATGTAAGAGCTTTGTAATTTTTTAATAAGAATGAGATACTTCTATGTTTACTTTTGAACTAAGCTGTTGGCCGCGGTATCCAAGTGGTCTAGGCATCGGATCATGGCTAGCGTGTCATGAGTTCGATCCCAGTACCACTGAAGACCCGCCGTGTAGGGGCACGATGCACGTAAAATCTGTCGAGAGCTCAAACGTCCTCCCGTTGGTGTGGTGTGGTAGTTAGGAGAGGGGATGCCAGCTCAGATGTCGTCCGCGTCACTTGACCATGGTTCAAAATAAGGCGGACCGTCGCCAAAAGTCCTCGTGTAGCTAAACAGTGCGACGTTAATATTCACTCATCATGAACTAAGTTGTTAACGATTTACCCAACAAGTTTTTTCAGGGCGTCGACATTTGATTATGCTGATCAAGGAGATATTTTCTTTAAACTCTAATCACAGGTAAAAACTGCATATTCATAACGAGTTTACGTCCTAAATCTTAAGTAATTCCGTGAGAAAAGTCTTGGTTCAATTAAGAGCTTAATGCGTATAGAAGTTCTTCAAGAAATTTAGATTATTTTTCTCGTTCTAGTCCAAAGCATTTTTTAAAATTCTAAATGTATTTATTTTTTCAATTCAGTCATCTAATTGTCATCGAATTGTGAGTAAATTTGATATTTTTCAAGTAATGTTTTCTATAAAATAAAAGGATATTTTTTACATTAATAGTATACAAGCCACAAGTAAAGGATTCCAGAAGGGAGAATATAAAATATAGTTAAATACGTTTAACGCGAAAGTGCTTAAGACGAAATAATACAAGGGTTTAAACAAACAACTATGTGTTTTCATGCCTTTTTTTTTTCCTTGGCGCAAAACGAAAATCGCTTAACACGAAAAAATTTCCTTTCTGGGAATGAACAAAATACGGAAAACATCAACCACTCAGGCGAGATTTAAGAGGGGTGTGAAATGAAAGGGAAGTGGTATCACACCTGAAGTATAAAAAAGGATTACTTAACTTTGAAAATACCCTTGGAATAGCTTCTGACACGAGCCAATTTTATTTATTTAAGCTACTTTCACATTCCACCCCTACAAACGCCATACCAAAACATCTCATTAGTTGGCTTTGGAATTCGTTGACGAGTACATTGGAGTGTTATTAAAAATCAGAAAGTTCCATTCGCATTTTTTCTTTCAATTTTAGAAGAATTTTTTTTATGAGCACAAAGAAGATTTCAGAGGGAAAGAAAACTTCTATTTCGCTTAAAATGAAGATGGGGCTTCTTGAACAAAATCAAAAGACGAAAACGGAAATCTGTTAAGATTCTGGTGTTGTTAAATTTTGTAAAAAATTTCATTAAGTTCTTGTGAATGTTCTTGTTTCAATCATTTTTTTAATTTAATGCATTATTGTGTTGAAAGAAAATGTACCCTAATAAACTTAAATTGTTCAATATATTGCGTTTTTTTTTTCAAATACCTTTCAACACAAAATATTTCAGTTCTTTCAGTTTCCTATTAAACGATTTTCGCAATACTATGTAATACGATTCTTTAAAATTCAATCTATTAACACAGGAGTCGTTTAACTTTCGACAAAAGAGCCAATTTTTCTGTAAGTGAAACAAGATGAACTATCAAAGGGGCTTATATGCTTGCACTGAAGATCGTGATTCTCGTGCTCCAATTAATATTTTTCAATGTATTTGAATACAATTTTGTCCACACAGCAATATTTCTTCAAAAGCAATGAACTATGGAAGATATTAAAACACCCTTTTATAAGTTTCACTTGTATGTAACGGAATCTTTAAACTCAATTTTTACCCACTTTAAAAGGTCAGATTAATTCGAAATTTTGCTCACTTGTACAGGACCGATGGCAATACAATAATTTAAAAATTTTGTTCCATTGTCCTGATCAGAATTATCAGGATTAAGGATTTCCCATTTTCAGATCCCATCCCGTATTTGGGGGACTAATTTCAGATCCCATTTCCAAGGTCGTGGTAGCCTAGTGGTCAAGGTATCGGATCGTGGCTGGCGTGTCATGAGCTCGAGCCCAGTACCACCGAAGACTCGCCGTATAGTGGAGCTATGCGCGTTAAATCTGTCGAGAGCTTAAATGTCCTCCCGTTGGTGTATTGTGGTAGTTAGGAGAGGGGTACCAGCTCATGTGTCGTCCTCGTCACTTGACGATGGTTCAAAATTACGATGTCCTTTGCCAAAAGCCCTCGTGTCGCTGAACAGTGCGACGTTAATATTCTTACTCATGTCCCATTTCCAGATTTGACGACCAAAAGATGAAGTTGAAATTAGTTCAATTCTCTTTAAAAAGGTGTTTTTTTTTTTTTTTTAATTATAATTTATTATTTCTGAGGCTCAGTGCAAGAACAACCATTGTGAAAGTTTCATAATGTTGCGAATTTAAAGCTTCGTGAAAGAAATTCTGTACCAATAATACCTTAAGTGCATTACTTTAGAATTATATTAATAATTAGAATTGATTTTTTAGTTCTTACATACAAGTTATTTCAACACTCTTATTAATAAACTTAAAGCTTTTCGTAAAATGCGCAATGATTTTGTCCCTTCTGTTGGAGATCTTAAGTTTCCCTTGTTCAAAATCATGAGTGTTTTTGACAAGATATGCAATAAGTATACTTTGCTGGAAATTTCTTTCAGGTATACCTTCCCACGGTGCCATTTTTAAAGATAAATTGGATTTTTATTGCTTCAGAAATAATAGTAATACAGTAAAATACGTTTAACGCGAAAATGCTTTTGATTAACACGAAATAGTACAACGGATCCGACAAACTACTATGCATTTCCATGCATTTTTATTCTCTTAACACGAAATAAAAATCACTTAAAACGGAAAGAATTTCCGTCTGGCCATGAACAAAATACGAAAAAAACCCAGCTTGGATTGTCCTACTGTATCATTGGAAGAATTCCTTGCAGTAGGTAATACAACCTCTGACAATAATGTTCGGTGAGAATGAGGTCGGAACGGCCAATCTGGCAACATTGGTGAAACAAAACTCTGTGCATGAGTAGCGGCAGGTGTTGACCATCTGTCGCCACCGTTGTTCAGTTGATACTGATTTGTGTTCCGAGGAAGACTTGTTTTACAAAGTGTTTGTTTAATACATTGATTCTTAACTAAAAACAGGAAAATGAACAAACAAAAGATACATTTAAAATTTTGTTTTAAGCTTGGCAAAATTCCAAAAGAAACTTATGCGATGCTGGTGGGTGTTTATGAAGACCAGACACTGTCCATGAAGTGTGTGTACGAGTGGTTCACCCGTTTCTGAAAAGCAGGGAAAGTGTTTCTGACAACCCCCGTAACGAAGACTTTCGACCTTTTTCCGTCAGTGACGAAACATTGAAAAAATGAGAAGATTGGTCTCTAAAGATCGTCAATTAACTGTGTGCATGATACGAGGTATGGCTATTAAATAACTAGACTGGTTACGAAAAAGTGTTTTATTATAAAAATTATTTTACATTCGATTGCTCCCCTTCAATATACTACCCTCGCCACACACCTTTCCATACGTTTTTTTCATTGATCGAAGCAGTGCTGGAAGTCTTCTTTGGTGAGGGCCTGCCATTTTTTGCTTTACCGCTTCCATCGACTAAAATTGTGTCCCTTTCAAAGCAGATTTTATCTTCGGAAACAAAACAAAAAAAGTCGCACTGTGCCAAATCTGGCGAGTACGGCGCGTGTTCGAGCACTGGAGTGCATTTATGGGCCAAATACCGCTTCACAGATAGCGCGTTATGGGCAGGTGCGTTGTCCTGGTGCAAAATCCACGAGTTGTTCTTCCACAACTCGGGCCGTTTCTTACGAACTCGTTCTCGCAGTGTTACCAAAACTGACAAATAGTAAGTCTGGTTGACAGTCTGACCCTCTGGAACTCATTCACGCACAATTTGGTTGATTTTGGTCTCTGTTTCCGGAGTTGAAACAGTGACAGGGCGACCTGGGCGCTGGTCATCTTCAGTGCTCTCTCGGCCCTCACTGAAGCGCTTACACCTCTCAAAAACACGCGCACGATATAGAGAATTGTCCCCATAGGCCTCTTGGAACAATTTTTTCAACTTAATGAGAAATTTAAGATTGATACGTTGCTCCTGTTTTTTGGCACGAGAAAAAAACACGTTCGTTTCAAACCGCTACTGCACAAGTACTATAACAGTGACGAAAACGTGTTTTGGCGCGTGAATAGAGAAGATTTCCAGATACCCAACGCACTACTCGTTTTTCCCCCACCCCTCTAGGGCGCCCTATAGGTGCACAGTCTCGTTATTTAATAGCCAGACCTCGTAGCTGATGAACTGCAGAGTAACCGTGAATTCGTGTGACAAATCGTTTCGCAGAATTTAGGGATGAGAAAAAAGTGTTATCGATAGTGACGATATTCCTAACATCCAACGAAACGTGATGAGACTTTGGAACTTCGCCCCAAACGAAGACTTTTTGCAAAGTTTCTAGGACATGTATAGCAGGCTTCACTGGTATATAGTTATAGGAGGTGAGTATTTCGAAGGGCAGTAAGGTAACTTTCGTAACTATTTCATCTTCGTTAATATTACAGGACTATTCACCGAACTGTATTGTCAGAGATTGTTTGTGTACAGTAATGAATAAAGCAGCTCCTGTTCCTACGTCATCCGAGATAAGGAGCATCATGAAAAGTATGCGCAGTTATTTAGACTCGCATTCAAATGGTTAAATGAATGACAAAATGATCGACATCGAACACTTTGATTTAAAAAAAAACAATGCAACGAAAAATATCTGATTATTTTCCAAAAACTCAAATGTTGTTTTTTTTTTCAAAAAAATTCTGTATTAAATTTTATTAAGTTCTGGTTAAAGTTTTGCTTCGTTGATTTTTATTAAGTGCATACATATATACATGTCTATATAATTAAAATATACTCTAATAAACTTAATTTTTTGTTATGTGTTTTGTAACATACTTTAACACGAAATTTTTTTAACATGAAAAAATATTTCAGTCATCTCCGTCTTGAGCCAAACGATTTTCACTGAATATTCACTGGTTCTCCGTAAGCTTTGTTAATGAAAAATAATTTATAAAATAGAAGTGTGGTGGATCCTATACGGGTTTTCACTAATCTCTTCTTTTTCTCTTTAAATCAAAATATTTATTTCAATCAACCTTCATCGAGAAGCCAAACGTGATTTATGTAAATAAGGAATCTAATATATAAAATTCTCGTGTCACAGTGTTTGTAACCAAACTCCTCCGAAACGGTGCGGCCGATTCTTATGAAATTTTGTGCGTGTATTCAGTAGGTTTGAGAATAGGACGTTAACTATTTTTCATTCCGATATTGCAATTAGTTGAAAAGATATTAATTAAAAACCTTAAAACGCCTAATTGTTTTACTCCTGCGGGTTGTTTACTTGGCAAAACTTCCATTCCGTTTCGACCGAGTGGTGATCCGACGTTTTCCACCATCTTAAAATTGCCATCCAAATTCTACTGTTAAAATCAGACAAAAATTAATAACATAACCGGAAAGATCATTTATTTCGCCACGATACGGTGTAATTTTTTTTGCAAAATAATCATATTTTCTATTTTTTACAAATTTTTTAAGAAATGGTTAAAACTAATGAGTTTTTATGAAAATTATTTCTAAATTGTTGCGTATGAATTTGTTTTCGTGTTATTAAAACGATATTCTACACTAATTAACTTCAAGCCTTTCTCTTTTAGATCCATATATTTGAACAATAAAATGACCAAAAAATATTTTATGTGATTTTTTTAAAAATTAGTCCAAATTTTTACTCAACATTGAATAACTTCGTCATTTATTAAAACTATTGCACGAAACATTTTTTCCGTGTTTAAAATAATATTATCCGTAATCTATAGAAAAATTGAAAAAATTACTTAAAAATACGGATTTAAAAATTTTTTTTGTGATTTTCGTAAAAAAATATTTTTGCGAGAAATAATTTAAACAGCATTTTTTGTACATTTTTTTTTTATTTAAAAGTACTTTATTTTTGCAATTAATTTGTGAAGTTTGAAAGCATTAACTTAAAAATTATGCCCTAAAAATAAAAAATTTTTAAAAAATACGCGATTTTACAGTTAGCCAAATCTTGGAGTCGAAAAATAGTTTCGCGCCAAAGACCATTGAACTGTTTAACCGTCGACCGCATCTAACTCAAGGGTTACACTAGAATGTTCTGCCTTAAACAGGGGGAAATCAGTAAATTTGGCGAGTAAAAAAAAATGCGAGTGAAAAAGTTATTTTTGGTTCAATTTTCGTCATTTTTTCTATAGATAATTTTCAAAATTAAATCATTATAGATGTTAGATTAAGATGACAAAATGTATTCAATACATTTCTGAGACTCATTTAAAATATTTATCAGTATCAAAATTTTTGTTCTCTTTCAAAAAACTTATAGTTTACTTTAAAATAATGCCTAATGTATAAATATTTTTTTGACATATAATTTCATAATAAAAACGCAAAATTTGCCCATTTTGAAATTTTATTTTTGAATTATTCAGTTAAATAAGCATAACTTCCTTAGAAAAAAATAAAAGCTATGTTCAAATAAAAAATTCATTATTAATTGCATGTTATTAATATATCAAAAATCACTAAATTGGCATGTCACAATTAATTGCTAAATGAATATTTTTAATCAATATTAGAACAAAATAATTAACTAATTTTGTTTTGTATGATTTCTTCTAAAATGAATAAATATAGATGAATTTAAATGAAAATGATTCTTAAAAAGTTCATTGATTATTTAGAATCAGTGATTAAAAAAATAAAATGCCAAAAACTATCTTTTTTTTTAAAGAATTTAAAAAAAAAACTTTTTTTTTACAAAACAATGATATTTTGCATATTTTATGATTTTTTTCTAAAATGAATCAAAATCGTTGCGTTTAAATAAAAATGATTTTTAAAGCTTTTAGAATCAGTGATTTAAAAAATAAAAAGCCAAAAGCTTTTTTGAACAAATTTTAACAAAACACTCAAAATACTTAAAACAATCATTTAATAATTTCTTCTTTTATAAAGATAATTGCATTAAAAATTTCGCTTTCAGCAACAAAAAAAAAAAAACCTGTGTTGGCTTTTTGACGCATGACTGGAGTTTACTTCTTAAGTACGGTTGTCTTTGATTATATGGTAGGCAAATAGGGGCGGTAAGATGCGCCATAAATCTTGAATTCCTTACGGGTTTTCCACAATGAATTATTACTAAATTTGGCAATTTTAGCAATTTTTAATTGCACTTTTTAGGGCCCCCAGAAACGAAAATGCACTCTTTTTAAAAATAATATTATAAAAAAAACAGAAAAATGGAAATTTTAAAAATTACAAAACTCCATAATTATTTTAAAGGAATTTTACCATATTCCGTTTCAGAACTTAAAAGTCAAAAGAGCTAAGACATGAAAGGTCTTTGGGCTCGAAAACCGGTTTTCGACGCCAATGACGCCAGTAAACGTTTAAAATTCAAAATTTTTTGACGGCTTAATTTTCAGCTATATTTTCAAAATTTCACGCATCGATAACAAACAATGATAAATTTTAAATAAAAAAGAAAAAAGTCTGTGTAAATGAATTCTTGTAAAAAAGGGTACACACGAAAAACACATTCTTAAAATGTGTAATATTTAAGTAACTTTTTCAATCTTTGGACAGAGCGTGGATAATAACGTTTGACATGCGGAAAAAAAGTTGAATGAGATTATTTTTATAAATGACCAAGTTATTAAATATATAATAAGAATTTTGAGTATTTTTTGAAAAATCGTAAAAAAACGTTTTCGTTATTTTATTTTTTAAATCACTGATTTTAAAAGAGCAAAGCATGAACTTTTGTAGTACAGAGTGTTGATTCATTACAATGATAAGAAATCCATACTGAACGATTGAAAAATTATTTTCTTAAAAACGTATCGGTGCTGACTCATTTTAGAAGAAGACGTAAAAAATGCAAAATATAGTTATTTTGTAAAATAAATTATACCGCGTGTACCGTGATGAAATAAACGATTCTTCCGATTCTGTAATTATTTTTGGTCTGATTTCGGTAAGAGAAAAGGATCATATATAATTTTAAAAACAACGAAAAGTAGGAACTCTCATGAAAGAGAGGGGGAAAGTATGGTTGCCCAATTTGTCTTTCCACACATGAACCATAAGCACTTAAAATCTTGAATTTCGATGTGAAGTACACCGTTCGCACTTCGCACACAAACGCAGTTTGCTAATCTTTTTTTAAAGTTTTCATATTTTAGGGCTTAATTTTTAAGTTGAAATTTCCAAATTTCACACTTTAATAAAAACACATTAATTTTTAAACAAAAAATCTAAGAAAAATGCTGCATAAATGCTTTGTTGTATAATAAGTATTAAATGAACAACACAAACACATTTTAAATCTGTAATTTTTAAGCAATTTTTTCAATCTTTGAATAGAACATAGATAATAACATCTGACACTCGGAAAAAAAGTTTTTCTATAAATGAAGTTATTAAATAATTAGTCAGAATATTGAGTATTTTTTGAAAAATCATTAAAAAAGTTTTTAGCATTTTATATTTTTAATCAATCATTCTAAAAAAGCAAAGTTTGAGCTTGTTTGATACAAAATATCGACTCATTACAATTATAAGAAATCCATAAAGAGTGATTAAAAATTTTTTTCCCATAAAAACGCATCGATTCTTAACTTCTTTTTTTAAAAAATCGTATAAAATGCAAAATATTATTATTTTGTAAAAAAAAATAATAATAATAAAAAAAAAAAATTTACACCTTACCGCGACGAAATAAATATTTCCAATTCTGTAACTATTTTTAGCGCGTTTTTCACATTGTGTACAAAAAAGCGCTATTAGGATGCAAATTTCGTCTTCATCCTCGTCTTCGTTCCATATTTTGTCCTACCTTTTTCTCAGCCAATAATTAACCGATTGACCTCGGGTTTTCGGCATTTGGTCGCATTTGTGCCCTAGACGAGCCGAATCATATTTAAATTTAATAATTTAGAATTTATTTTTAAAATTAAAAAAAAAATTTTAAAGTACAGTACACACACACACACACACACACTACTTTTTGTTAGTAAAAAGTTCATTAGTTGGATTATTGTAAAATACAACATATGAAAAACGCGCTAAAATTACTTGGCCATGCCAATGATTGATATCTTGTTCTGTCTGATTTTGATACAAAATATCAGATTGCAATTTTAAAAATGCCGAAAGTTTTTCTCCTTATGGTTTTTTTTCTGATAAGTCGGCTTTTTACAAGTATACGCATGCGCAAAAGCGTGCGTAACGCTTTTTTGTTAACGCTTGTATAAATTTCACTCCACGCGTAAAATTTCTTTACCGGAGGTTTATATGAAAATCGATTCTAAAGGAGTTAACTCCAAAAAGTAGGCCGTTATTTGCTTGTAATTTTGCAATCAAAACTTAAAAAGAAATTCTTACAATGACTTTTTTTTTACTTATTTGTTCACCACTTGAAAGAAAGCACAGAATATGAGAGGCTAAAAAATAATCTGGATTTAACTCATAGTAGGCGCTTCTAAGAACTTCCAGAACTGTCTACACCCAGAAAAGGTTCATATAAAATAATATATGCCCACGTTAAAACCCACTTCACTAGATATGAATCACCCATGGAGGATAAACGTCCAAAATCATATTATATCATATCTCTGCTTTAAGTTCTAATGACAAATGCTTGCAATAATTCCGAAATGATTAATGTTCTTTTTTATATTTTTAATACATTATTTATTGCGCGTAATATATACTTTCGCTAAAAATGTTCAAGCAAATCTCAGTATAACATAACTAACCTTTCAAACTTATTCTTTAAAAAATGTATAGAAATCGCTTGTCAATCTTATGTCATTGTTTATAACGTACAAAGAAAAACTATTTACAGTAATACCACGAACTTAAGCGCTAGGTACTGAGTGGTAACCGCGTAAGTGGGGTATAATTTCACATATAAATACACATAAATTATTTTTATTTGGAGCCAGAGACGAAAAAAAGTAATAATTTAGAAAAAAAAGTTTGATAACATCTTAGATAACACAAATACAAAATCGCCAACCGAAGTTATTTTGATGTGTAGACGGTTTCATAAAATCTAACAAAGTAATCTGTCGGCTAAAAGATTTTTTTCCCTCTCAAAATTTTCTTGTGGCACGCTAATTTTTTTATTCCTTGTTTTGTTGAAAAAAATATGCTCTTTGGGCAGTCTACATTTTCTAAAATTTGTAATCCTTTTTCCATTAAATTGAGGCCTTCTAGAAAACTCCCAACCGTCATTTGATCTTCTGATTGAACTCAGTCTAAAGAGTCGAGTTATTCAATGTCTAGTTCTTGCTCATGCATTTCTATGAGCTCATCGATTGTCAACTCCTGATTGTGGCAATCCAACAGTTCTTGATCATCTTCCCTATTTACTTCTAAATTTATATGCCTGGTAAGATCGTCAACTTCTTCAATCACATTATCAATTCCATCAGATTCTGGCACTGATTCCGCCCGAGTTTCAGTGATGAAAAAAGGGACACAGTTTTTAACAGACGCTATTTAAAGTTTATTGTGAAACTTCATCCGAAGATTGTCTGGTGAAATAGGAAGCGGGGAGTGAGTAATCGTTCATAGAAAAACAAATCGATGAAATTTGAAAATGGCGTTATTTCGGGTGCGTAAGTCGGCGTAGCGTAAGCCAAGATATTACTGTATTAATACTGAAACGCACGCCACATACGTTGTTTTCCCCGCAATAACACTCTACTTGGGGAAAATTGAGTTTTACATGCAAAGTTCACTTCCCAGCATGAAAAATAAGATAATAGAAACCCTAGGAGGTAACCAGATTGGGGATTTTATCACCAAAGGAACCATCGAGAAGTCTCTGGGATCGACCCTTCTAGAATTTTTTATGAGGCTAAGGTCAGAGGAGAGTTCAGTAGTCAGTGAGTCGAGATCAAAATCTGCTTGTGTGTTTACTGAGAAAAGGCAGAAAGACTTTATCTGAGTTTCTGATTGTGTTCTGTTCTAGGGAACTGTTCCTGGAGTGCTATATATAATGTAAAGCTTGTTTATAAAGAGTGCGTTTTTCCATTATTGTAAATAATCTGCTAAAATATTTATTTGTGTTTATACCTTAATTTATCTTCGTATACACATTTGTTCGTCCTAGCCCATTAATAAATCTGTTATTATTCATATAATTGGAGTCGTCGGTTTCTTTCTTCCACCGAAATTCACAGCTTTCTTTGGAATTTATAGACATATTCACATTAATTTTTCAGAAAAAATAACAGCGAAGATATTTTACATTATAATACTTCAGGGATTATTTTTTAAATTACTTTAAATAGTTAATAATTCTGTTTTAATTCATAAATATCACATTTATAGTATTTTTATATAACTTCAACAATTATTATTTACTATAAACTAACTGGGAAAAAAAAGCATGAGAGCAATTTAATATTTACATCTGCGCAAAAAGAGAAAACATTTAATATGAAAAGAGCAAAATAAATTCTGTAAATAATAAAATGTATGGATTTTCCCCCCTTCTTTTTAAGCATTTTTCCTTTTACCCCTTTCAACCATTTTAATATGTTAAAACACACCAAAACTCAGCAATCCCGTCAAAAAACATAAATAATAAAATGTACAAAAAAAACTATAATAATGTTATTTTTATCATTCATGAAAGACCTAAAGCGGGGCACAGTTTTTAGTACGCTCATCACGAAATCTAAGTCGCATCAATTTGTTGTTCTCATGCAAAATTTAGTGTTCTCATAAGGTCAGAACCTTGTGTAACTGACTTGCGTGTCTCCAAGTCAGTGATTTTGGATTGTGTACTAAACAGCCCGCACGAAGCCCGTAGTATCTCTTAGCAACATGGGATGGGCTATCTATCTCTTTATACATTCCCATACACACGTTAATGGGTTTGAAATAAAAGGGAGGATTGGAAAGAGTTAACAGCCCAGAAGAAGCCAGAGAAATCGACAATGTGTTCATTCCTGAGAAATATCTTAATTTAAATTTCCGACGCGCATCTCAGGTTTCAAGTAAGTTTAACTGTTATTTTAAAATAATATTATAGTAATGTTTAAGCAAATAATAATATTTCAAAAATACTTTATTTTCGAACCAGGACTAGTGAAAATAAAAATGAAAATTAATTCTGAAGCTGCTTGAAATCCTAAAAAGGCTACATACATAAAATCTAACTTACCTTTAATTGAAAGTAGTAGTAAATTTTTGCTATAATAAATAACCCTTAGTTACTTTCTAAAGTAAGATAGATGTATAATTATGCGAACAGATAATGCAGTTTAAGTACCAAAAAAACCCCCTTCATTGCAATTCTTATTTGTAAATTCAATCATATTTTGTAATGAATTCCGTCTCTAATTTACACCAAACAGTACAATATATCAATTCAGCAGCGTATTATGGGGTCTTCTACGTACATATTGGGGTTTCCTAATAATTACAGTAAAGCAAAAGACTTTGCACTTGCATTTAATAATGCAGTAACATGAATACTATAAAATAAGACATATTTAAAATATGGGACAGATTGGTTTTAATGAAGATTTAGGCATTAGATATGAATTTTCAAAATGCTATTTTGGACTGCATATCTCAAACAATAGGAAATAAAAATGTTTTCAGCAGCATAAAGTTAACTACAGATTTCGAAACAAGCGGTAAAATTTACATAATAGAAGTAATAAGTATGCTAAATTATCTTAAAATATTTCAATCAATAATACAATATAATTTAAAGATTACGTTCAAAATTTATGAAAAGGGCGTAGTTAATAAAATTTAAGATACATACTTTGTAATATTTATATCGAAATTTAGCTCAATAGTTTTTATATGTTATAGTCAAGTATTTCTTTTGTCTCTCTTGGTGTTTCTAAAGTAATTTTTCCATCTACAAAAGTTTAAAAAGTAACACTGTGACTTTTACCTTTATTTTTACATGAGGCAGTCGTAAAAGTTTCAAAATACATTCAGCGTTGCTCTAATTTTAATTTGGCCTTCTTAACCGAAAAAAAAATATATAAAATAATTTTTGAGCACTTCTTTTTTGATGTAATCAAAGTTGTAAAGGTATAAAATGAAATTGTGTAAAAAAAAGTTCTGTGTAAATCAAAGGGTCTTTGTAAATTAATTTAAGAAATTTTACTTTTAATAGATGGGAAAATAAGTGGTAATATTTCAGCTATCCTATTACTGTTTTTAAACTTTTAGCCTTTTCTAATTTGATTTGGTTTTATTATTCAGAACACAAGCATTATTTTATTATAAGAAAGTATACATTTTATCGCAAAATTGTTGTAACTTTCATTATAAAAGTGTTATATGAATTTTGAATAGTTAATTGTAATAATATAAAATTACAAATCAAATAATATTTAATCTGAAAGGAAAAAAATACAGTATCAAGTATAAAGCTGGACCATGGAAAATCTCTCAAACTATTAAGAGTACAGAAGGAATCCTAAACCTTAAAAAAATGTTCGGCAATGTTAAATTGCATTACTTAATTTGAAAGTAATCATGAAATATTTTTCAATAAAAAGGAAAAATATAATAATCTAAAAACAAAAATTTAAACCTAATTATCTTCGAAGAAAATAGGATTTCTTACAGATAGCGGTATTTATTATTCAATATAAATCCTATATAAAGAAAATATTTCATTTCAATTATAAATATCAACTTTTCTAAATTAATAATATGATTAGCTTTTAGATGTTTAAAGAAAGAAAAAAAGAAACAAATATATTCAAATTTTATTACATTTCATCTTTTTTATAAACACATAACATCAAAATATTGACCTTTTTTTAAAAAAAAGAATTAATTAAATCTCGTGAAATAAAGATCTATTAATAAAACATTATAGTTCAGAATCTGGAATAGAAAATAGTTTTTAAGAAATGATTACTTTTCAATCAGAAAATATCTACATTAAAAATAAATAATGCAATAATTTTAATAACATAGTGGGATGTAGATACTCTCACTGTATTAGGCTATTTTATGAATAATTGGAATTCACATCTAGTTAGCGAAGTGTTAAAATCAAAACAATTAAACTAAAGTAAAAATTCTTCAAATTCGCCTATTTTTTTAAAAAAAACTAATTTAAAATGGAGTAAGAGATATTGGATAGATATTGGTTCAATAAAATAAAATTTAAAAATATATTTTATTCTTCTTCTTAAAGTATTGTGAATTTTACCAGAAATTGACAAATTTTTTATGACTTTATTTTTATTTTATTATTAAAAATATCAAGTTTATTATTTTCCGTTCGCTGGAACAAAAACTTCCCAAGTGTTGTAGTAAAAGCATATGCCATTACTATAAGCAAGATATAATTTTTTAAAACGCGTTTTACTTGAAATGTGTTTTCTTAAATGCTCAAACGGGGCCAGCGATTGCTAAAAAAATTTGAAAATAATTAACAGAATTTTTTTGTGTATGTTCTGTATAATAGTAGAGGAGTTTAACTTTCAGATTTATCGTTCACTTTTTTATTACAAAAGTAAGTCCCCATGTGAATAATTAGTTTTCTTAAGCAATCACTGTTTTCTTAAGCAATTTCATATAATAACTAAGATAAAGAGTGCTCTAGTTTTTTTAAAAATTAAAATATCTCTTATCCTAAGGGTTATTTCAAAAATGAATAACATAACAACACATCAGAATTGAAAATTTGTTCCTAACTTTTGGTGCAGAATAGGCGGTTTATGTTATTTTTCGTAAATTTTTACCCATTTTAGTAGTAATAATTTCTTTTTCTCTTCTTAATTTTAGCATATTTTTCTTAAAATGTACTAAACTAATCTAAAATCCACAAAAAATCTCCATATCTTCATTTTTTTAAAGAAGTTGTCGCAAGTGGTCGGATACCTTAAATGAACCATTTGTAAAAAGACGTCTTAGAAGATTTTAGTTAGAACTATTGTTCTTAATATATTAAATATTTCTTTTGTCCCCATTCTTGAATGAAATATATATTCGGATTCCTGTTTTGTTTTACTTATTTTGTCAATAAATTATTATTATTATTAGCATTTCACGTACAAAGAATAAAAGTTTTGATATGTTAACTATAATTATGTATATTTTGAATTAAGTAGTTTTAAAATAATGAAAACAATGGCACAAAACGTTAACACCAGACACTAATTTCCATTATATATAAAAATGAAACGAAAAAGGAAATGTAAACACTAGAGATCAGTAATGTAAAAAAAAAATAAAAGTATACAAAAATATATTGTTCAGTGTATCCACGTGTTTAAAAGTAAATTATTCTATGAAAACAAGCAAAAATTATAAATGCTGCTTTAATTTTTCTATGAAAGACTTAGAATAAATATATTAATATTAATTCAGACGGTTTTTTATTTCTTCAGTAAAATTTTGCCTTAAGTTTATGCAATAAAACGTAATTTAATTAATCAGAATTCGTAGAACAAAATAATTTTTTTTTGTTTTTATCTTTTAATTATTCTTTTACGATTTTGTTTAAATATATCTTGGATATAAGTTTTTTTAATCGCTTAACTTTATTTAATATAAAAACCTCTTTTTTTTAAAAAAAAAATATACATTACTAAAATGGGAAACACAAAGATACTGTTCATAATACTTTTACGTTTTTAAACAATATATGGAAAAAGGTAGATAGTTAGATATTATTAATTACTATATGGGCTTCTTGAAAAACGAGAGAAGCGTGTCATTTTAAAAATCAGAAATTGGGTTTTAAATATTTTCCAAATTATAAAAGGTAACAGATGTGAAATTGTGAACTTAGGATTTTCAGGATACAAAAAATTGCACTCATCTAAAAAAGTTATAGTATCAAAATGATCTATTTCTTTTCTTTTCTTTCTTCATAATTGTATTTTATAATTCCTATTTCTGTAACTATACATATTTTACAATAAAGTTAGAGTTTTTTTTAAATGTTTTTCTTAAATTACAACCAAATTCTAAGTAATCATTGGGTAGAAACTTTATTTCGTCATTTGCCAGAGGAACTCCTTTAACGTTAAGACACACATTTTTAAGACCCTCATTGCTCAGAAATTTTTCAGTAAAAGCTTACAAAACTGAACGTTTAAGCTAGTTCTATAATTGTTGAAATTAACTGCAAAAAAAAAAAAAAAAGAAACAATTATAATGGGGAAATATTTTAGAATGTAGTTAATTAGGTAAATAAAGTTAACTTGTTAATAAATTAAAATTTTTAGTTCATAAATTTCATCTTGTGTTCACAAATTTCATCATCTATAACATATATATATTAGAGGAGTTCTTTTTAATTGCATTTTTAAATTTCCATGATATCATACTGATTTAAGAGTAACTATTTAGAGATAGGTAATCTCTTAAAAAAATTCGATTAAATTTTTAATGAAGGGAGGATCAGAATAAACGCATATGGAGACGTTCAGAACAGCATAAAGAATCCAGCCCTTGCTATAGTACGAAGCATAGTCGTGCAATAAGCCATTATTGTCTGGCATGTCATTTCTTTTGATAGCACAATAACTCTTTTCCTTAATAGTAGGATCAGTTATGGCACATATCTACGTTAATGAAATTCTATGATCCGGTTGTGTTGTTGTGACTTTTGTATGCAACCCTAGTCTTGATTTTCAGAGATAACACGACACTCCTTGCTATAAATTATTTTTAAGATTACCGAGCACTTACTTGATCAGCTAAGTAACCTGATTTTTCTTCCATAAATAACATTTGGGAGGGATGCCACGCAATCATGTTGAAAATATTTCCAATTTAGCCCATCAGTTGGAGACAATTTGACAAAAACATTCCTCAAGACATCTTCTGAGAACTTGATACCACACCGAGTGACTGCTAGCATTCATGCCAGAAATGTACCAATGTTTTAATGACTTCCTTTCGCTCTGTAACGATCAAATTCTAGAACACACGGTGGTTCCCACACTTTTTTAACCCATGGACCCCTTTTTATAGTCAAAACTTGCCCATGGACTCCTTTTCGTTGTCAAAACGCCCACGATCCCCTCCCCCCACACCGCGTAACTTTCCCAAAGACCCCTAAGTGAAAAAGCTACATAAATGAATAGTATAAAAATTAAAGTTGTAACTTTCCTTTAAAATGAAATTTTAAAAAATTAATGACTAGTATGAATTTGATAAGATGCTATGTCCGTCTTAATGATTGTGAGTAGCAACTGCAAATCCCCACGACCACTAATTTTTAGTCAGTATCTTTCTTTTTTTTGTGATGAGGTTTATAACAGCACTGAATCCACGTTCTACCGAATTGGAAGACGGGAAAGAAGTAAACTTCTGTACAATAACCCATAATACAGTATATAAAATCGGGATCTGTTTTTGTAACCAGAATTTGTGGTGTCCTTGTTCAAACACTGGTTTAAGTCTCTCATCGTGGTCTTTTCAATAAGATGCTCCTGTATTAGTATGGATTCATCTGTGTTTGGGATCTGAGTTAGTCTATGCGCAAAAGGGTTCAACATCCAGTCGGAATTATGCAAGTGAATCATTGTTTTTTATTTTAAATTTCTATAAAAATAAAAATGGTCAAAATTTTTTTTATTTTATATTAAACCTTGTGCAGACCCCTTGATGTCATTCAGGGACCCTCCCCTCAAATCAATTTTAATTTTCCACAGACCCCTGAATAATATTGGGGACCCCTAGATGTCCGTAGGGGCCACTTTGGGAACCACTGTTCTAGAATAAATTATCCAGATTCGATGTGCAATTTTAACGTATTTTTCTGACCATATTTATCTTATTGACCAAACAAGAGATTAGTAAATAATTATTTGATCAAAATCCCGGCTACGTTTATATGTTTAAATCTTATTAAAATCTCCTTAGCCCAAAAGAGGATAAGAGAAAATGTTTACCGAAATTATTCCTTTTATTATTTTTGCAGTCAAATATTTTAATATTTTACAGTAAGCAAAAAGCATTTTACAACAAGAAAAAAAAAATCAACCAAGGAAAATTTTGAAATTAACTTTGGTTCATTTCATGATTTAAGTAGCATATTGTAAAAAATTTTAACCATCCACACTTTTGTGTGAATCCTTATTTCAATTTAACATAAATTATTGTTCCAATTTAAAAAAAGATGTAATATTTATTTTGGTTTGTCCGTTGATTTTACTACACAGAGCCCTAACTTTTCAAGTTAGCTATCGAAAAGAGCAGGTTAAAACTTACGTAAATGCGATGATTCTTTTTGTTCGAACTTAATTTAAAAATTCTGAAATAAATTACTAAAATCTGATGTTTAAGGCATTAGTATTTAAATCTAAATCCTAGAATATCTAAATACTATCCATAGTTGTGATATCAACTGACTATTACGTATTTAAATGTATTACGTAAAAACTATTACGTATGAAAGTAGAATTGCTGTTATTCAAATAGTAATAATCATGGTGCTAAATAAGCATTTAAAAAACATTTTTCACTAATTTTTTTTAGTATGGCTAGACGAGATACTACTAAGAGACGTCGCCCTTCTGTTGCTGATGATGAAATTGGCGAGGCTTGGGGTGGCGTAACGAAGGATAATGAGGATGAAGGTATCATGGTGGATGATCTGTACATCCAAGCTGATGAAACAGACATTGTCCCTGAAAAAGAACGAACTGGCTGCTGGCATGGGTGTATGCGCAGTATTAAAGGTAATATCTGTTACATTATTTATTTACGTTCTATTTTCAGTATTTGAAAGTTATTGAATAGAAAAGAGTTAAATAACAAATTTACTACTTAAACTTTTTCTTGAAATTTGTCTGATTTCAGAAACATTTAATACTCTGGGATTTCAAAGGGATTTTATTTATACTATTGTTAGCTTTTAAATTTAATGTATTCACTTATTTCTAAAAAAAGAAATTTTAGCCTGAATATGTGTTTTCAAACTTTCCTTTCAAAACTTACCTCTCCATCATATACTTTTGATCACATGGTTGAAAATTCTAATGCAGCTCAGAAGGTACAATGAAATACGTTTAACGCCAAAACGCTAAAAACGAAATATCAATTAACACGAAGTACTACAACGGTTCCGACAAACTACTATATATTTTCATACATGTTTCCCCTTAACATGGAATGAAAATCGCTTAACACGAAAAGATTTTCCATCTGGCAATGAACAACATTTGGAAAACACCAGCAACCAGGCTAGATTTAAGAAGAGTGCGAAATAAAATAGAGGTGTTCTCACATGTTTCGCAGAAAGGAGGCTAACTTGGCCTTGAAATACCTCGGAATAGCCCGTGACACGAGACACAGTTTTGTTTATCTATAACAGAAGTTCCCAAACATTTCTGACTCATAGACCCCTTGCCAAGTTTTTCGACTTTGGGTAGACCCCTGCTTACTTAATATTAAATTTTTGCACAATGATCAACTTAAATGACTTTTTGACAGCTGGTACAGAGCTACTTACTTTAAAAGATCAAAATTTTAACTGTAGTGAAGTATAGTGTTTAAAACTTAAGAAAAACATGTTAATTAATTTTGAATTTAAATTTAAAAATAGATAAAATAATTGAGCAACAAAAAAAAATGAATCTGGCTCTTCAATAACAAATTTTCAACATTTGGCATCAATCTTGACGAATTTAACCTTAAATTTCTTCGGTTAATAGTGGTGTTCAGTCTTCTTCTTCTTCTTTTTGGTCCACCATACTCAAAGCATTCTCAAATCTAGATTTAAAACCTGAATAGAGGGCATTTTTAAATGAAGGTAGGTTCAAAAGACATTATATCCTGGCAGAATGTCTAATTTATGACGTCTAATATTATTCTCCTATAGCTTAATTCCGGCAAGAAAAGCTGTGAAATGCTGCTTCTTGCTTTTAATTAAATATGTGCTGTCACCTTGTAATTGTACAAATTAACCTTACTAAATTTAGTGCCGTGGGTAGCCTAGTGGTTAGAGCATCGAGCTAGACTGGAAGGCCTGAGTTCGATGCACGATACCACCAAATACCCGCCGAGTACAAAACGGAGAACATGCACTTTAAATCTGTGGGTCCGAACGGTGTCGCCATCTATCATGTTGCGTGAGTAAAATCGCACTGTCACCTTCTTTGAGGGCTCAAAGCTTAGGCTAAACGACAGGTGTAAAATTCTAGCCCTTAGCCGCGATGAATTTCGTGGACCTTGATCTGATGTTACTGTCGATCAGGTGGCATAAGCAACAACAACAACACTAAATTTAGTACATAAATCTGTTAAATAAATAAAATCTAGTTTCCTCCTGATTACATTTTCTTTAAAAGTTAAAGTCGCAGCGTGGTTTTATGACAGCCTCTATCGTAGACCCCCTTTTACACCTCATGGACCGCTAAATTATTTTTTCACTGACGCAGACCCCTTGCAAGTCGTCATAGACCCCTGGGGGTCTATATAGACCACTTTGGGAATCACTGATCTATAAGCTACTTTCACCCTCCATCCCTACAAAAGCTATACAAAAATATCTCATCTCTCATCAGTTGGCTTTGAAATTCGGGGATGAGTGAGTAAAAATCAGTGAGTTTGGTTCTCATTATTTTTTCTATTTTAGAATTTTTTTTCAGGCACGATGGCAAATCTCTGCTATTTCACTAAAAATGAAGATTCTTAAAGCTGTTGATCAAAACAGAAGACGAAAACGGAAGTTTGTAAATATTTTGGTATTGCTAACTTCACTTTATCAACAATAATTTTTAAAAAAAGAGCAAATTACGTAAAAGTTTGAATGGTTTTTATTAATTACATGCATATACACAAATCTAAAATTAATTTTGTTGAATATATGGAGTTTTTTTTATTCCAAAAAATAGTCCAGGCAACTCTTATTTTATTTTTTAACACCTTTTTTTTTATATAAGCTTCTCTTGTACGTAACGGAATCTTTGAACTCAATTTTTACCCACTTTAAAAGGTCAGATTAATTCGAAGTTTTGACCATTTGTCCAGATCCTATGACAATGCAATAGTTTAATAATTTTGTTCCATTGTCCTGATTAGGATTATCAGGATAAACGATTTCCCATTTTCAGAATCCCTTCCCGCATCTGGCGACTAATATCAAATCCCTTTTCCAGATTTGCCGACTAATTCCAGATCTGGTGACTAAAAGATTAAGTTACAACTTAGTTCGATAACTATAAAAGGGTGTTTTTTAGTTTTTTTTAAAAACTATAATTTACTCGTAGTTACAACTTTTAATGCATGTATACTGATTGCCCAACACATAAGAATTCGAAATTTTCTTATTTAATAATATTCTGAATAAAAGAAGCAATTAATAGTAAGGTAAAGATTGTAACAATAATTTTTTCACAAGAATGACGTTTTTATTTATGAGTTATTTTGATTCTGTATTATTTATGCTATAATATGTATGCTTTATTTTTGTGCAACCTATTTTAATTAAAAACTATATTTTAAACCGTATGATTATAGATTCACTGAAAGTGTTTTAATTTTTTTGAAACTTCTTGTAAAATTCATACATTTAACCATGTTGATCCAAGAATTTTCTTTTACTCTTACAAAATCTGTAAAACTATATATTTCTGAAATTTATCATTTTCATCAAACTATGAATAGTTAAGAAATTTTCCTAAAGTAGCATTTTCCAGAAAATTTCAAAAAAGCCTGCCGGCATGCAATCACACAATACAATATGTATTAATACATACTTAGAATATAAATTTTATTTTCTGTCTTCCAGAAGGGGAATAATAATTTTTATGTTATAATACTGAAACTTAAGCACCGTATTGAAACTCAGCTTAATTTATCTCTCAGTACGGTTTAAAAAGAATATTTTTCATAAAAAAAATTTTTAAAAGCAAAATTGTTGTCTTTTATACGAACATATTATCCAGAAAATAATTTCCCCATAACACAATGAAAATAAGAAATTTTCACTGTATAAGCAATTTTGCGAGGTCCATTGTCCAAGCGTAACCCATTTCCCTCTTGTAGCTTCGTAGTGACGTAAACAAACAATCAATCAATCACACTTTTTTGAAGAAACAGTTGAACTGGGCTACTTGCTTAAAAAATGTCATTAATAAAAAATCGTAATGAAAAAATTCATCGGTATTCAGTACACCTTAAACATATAATGCACATTTATACTTAATAAATAAATTTCCTGAAATAATTTAAGGCAAGAAACCTAGTTTAATTTTTATTCTATATATATATTTCTCCTATATTTTTACTGTAAAAGGATTCTCCTTTTATAAATTATTTTTCTAATTGCATTGATTTAATGTACTTGTAAAATATTTATTTATAATTATCTTAGTCATCTCCTTGTCTAACTCTTTGTTTTATAAAAAAAAATCATTTTATATCACTAGGTCAAGTATAACAAATTAAAACTGAGATCGCACCATGGAATAAAAACGAATTGCTGTCATAAACAATGTACATGAATCGTGTCATCTCAACTCTAAGTTCTATTTTTATCGTTTGCTTTATTTCACGATCTCTTAAAGGTTTATTAGAATTGTAAATAACGTATCTCTACTTCGGTCACAAATTTTAATTAAACATAGCAAACTAAAGCACAAACGCGACTCACAACAAAGAATGTTTTAATCACTTCTTCAAAAGAGTTGATGACGTTTTAATTTTGTTGCTATGGTAACAAATTTATTTTCGTCGCTTTACGACTACTTCATACAAGCACACATTTTTAGATTAGTATTCATTGTGTTTAAGTAAAATCACGAAAACCATTCATAAAAACAATAAACTAATGGTACAATGTTATTGTTTGACCTTTAATCCCACCAAATAATTTTCTTTGATTTCTACTTTCGAGCATTTCTAAGAGAGAATTTTTTCTCAAACACACACACACAAACCCTTATATTTTGTATTACATTTTAAAAAATTTACCTCGTGTAAAATCTATGATTGGAGAATTCATTTATTATTTTTTATATATGATTTAATATATGTTATGCAACTTAGTTTTAACCTCTTACGAATTAGTACATATTATTTGTACTTTAAAAAAAACACTTTAAAAATATATAATCAAAACAGTGAATTACTTTTTTTTCAACAAAATGTGTTTATTTATGATTTAAGAATAATTGTACACACAAATCTTTATATATATATTTAACTTTTTAAAAACATTTTAACAAAATTATGTTAATTTTTACTACAGTGGAAAAAAAAAGTGTTCGTACACTTGCAATTTTCTACAAAATTTAATGTTTTTGATTAATAAAAATTAATAAATAAGAATTGCGATTTTTATATACCTGCAACTTGTTTTTATTGGAATAAGATAATCATTTGTTTTAAATCATAGTAGGACTATTATTTTAAAAAATTAATAATTAAAAAACTACTAAAAAATTATGCGCCAAAAAAGCTTCGTACACTCAAAATAAAAAATCTCAATATAGCTTTAAATATTGTATTTGTTTCTTAATTTAGTACTTTTAAAAATATCTTCTAGGGTTCACAAAAACTTTTGAACGACTTGGTATAGATTTCATCAGCTTTTTGTAATTTCTGCATCAATATTACTCCATCTTCTGTGATTATTGTTTTTTACTTCATATTTTGTTTTCATAAACCATGTTTTCTTTTTTTAATTAAATTTTCACCAAATGTGTGTCCTACGAGACATAAATCAAATGATTTAGGTGTTTTCAGAATTCGGAGACAGTTAAAGAGACACCAGTGGTGTACATTGAGAGCAGTACGCTTGATATCATGATCTCGTTAAAAAAGTCGACTTCAATATCTAGATTTTGGACGGATAATTCAAAATTATTCTTTAAAATATTTAAATAGAGCTCATGATTAACAATACCATAAAAAAATACCAAATTATCTAATCCTGAAGCCGATTTACAATCCCACGCAAGAACACCTCCATGCTTCACTGTTTCAACTAGATTCTGAGGATTAAGTTTCAGAAAATTCAACATTGACAGCAAATTGGTTGGGTTGAGAGAAAATTCAACATTTTTGGTTCCGACGGGTGAATAATAGTTTGCAGAAGAAAAAATTATATATAGTTTGAAAAAAAAACTAAAAAACACGCTTTTATACTGAATCGAACTAAAAAGTAAAAAAAATAATTCTTAATAAAGAATAAAATGATTAACAAGAAAATGAATGTCATTGTGGTAAAAGCGTGGGGTGCTTTGTACTACATTTTTACACTAATTCAGCTTTTCGGAATAGAAGTAAGAAATAATAACAATTGATACATTTATAGAACAAACACCCCACGCTTTTACCTCAATGACATTCATTTTCTTGTTATCATTTTATTCTTTATTAAGAATTATTTTTTTTTTTTTACTTTTTAGTTCGATTCAGTATAAAAGCGTGTTTTTTAGTTTTTTTCAAACTATAATTTATTTTTCATTTTTTTAGTTCGAACTACCATAAAAGCGTGTTGTTTAGTATTTTAAACTATCATTTATTTATTGTTAAATTTATCCTTGAGTTTGATATTTGAAGCTGGAATTACGTGGTTATAGAACTAGTCTTGCTCTTCAATGGATATTAATTAATGGGTCTGAAGTGTATTTATTCTCTTTGTTTACGAGGCCTCGAATGAGTCCCGTATCGTTATATTAGATTCCGTCTCTTTTGAACAGGTCAAACAAATAAAAGTGTGCAAAGAAGAAAAAGTTCGAATTAAAAAAAATTTTAATGTACCATGCTTTTATAACGGACTAAAAATTATAAAATTCCTCCTTTTCGTTTTTGTTTCCTTTTTTAACATTTTCATGGATTGTTATCCACTTCTCATCTATGGTCCAAATTTCAAGTCTCTAGCTCCTCGGAAAGTCACACAGTTTAAAATCGATTACAAAATTCCACCCGGACAGGCATTAAAGAAAGCGAGTTAATAAAAGCATGGTAATATGAAGTGTCAATCATTTCTTCACCTTGCTATAATGTTAATTCGTATCATCATTTCTAAGCGTATTGCTTTATAAAAATAAAAACTATTTAGCAGTTAGAACGCAAATTTTTTTTTTCACTTGCACGAGCCATTTTTTTATTTTCATTTTCAGAAAAATGTTTATATTATGGTTAGAAATTGCTAACACACACCCACCCTCCAATTTTTCAGATACAGAACACTTTTTTTTTGTTTTATTTCTATTAACCGCAAGTGTATTTTATACTTGCATAAAATTAGCTTTAAATTCAAAACACTCGCTATAGGGTTACACCTTATTCTTTTAGTCACTAAATCTGAAATAAGTCGCCAAATCTGGAAATGATGTATGAAATTAGTCACCATATCTGGAAATAGTGCATGGAACAAGTCGCCAAATTTAAAAATGATATACGCAATAAATTGCCAAATCTGGATGTGGTATCTGGAATTGTCGCCAAATCTGATTATCCTTATTCCTGACGATCCTGAAAAGGACAATGGAACAAAATTATGAAATTATTGTATTGTCATCGGTCCTTGACAAGTGTGCAAAATTTCGAATGAATCCGATCTTTTTAAGTGGGTAAAAATCCAGTTCTAAGATTCCGTTACATGCAAGTGAAACTTATAAAAGCGTGTTAAAAACGAGGAACTTGATCCCACGAATTTAGTTGGAACAAGAACACCTACCTCTACGTCCAGGCTTCAGCATGGAGGAAGTGTTCTTACGTGGGGGTGCAAATCGACTTTAGGAATAGGTAATTTGGTATATTTTGATGAAATTGTGAATCGAGGCCTATTTAAATATTTCGAAGAGAAATTTTCAATTATCCGTCCAAAATCTGGATAATGGAATAGACTTATTTTTTTAACAAGATAATGACGTCAAGCGTTCTGCTCTCAATGTACGCTGCTGGTGTCTCTATAACTGTCTCCAAATTCTGAAAACACCTTCTAAATCATCTAATTTAAGCCTAGTAGGACACATATTTGGTGAAAATTTAATTTTAAAAAAGAAAACAGGACGTATAAAAACAAAATATGAAGTAAAAACAATAATCACAGAAGATGTGATCCCTCACACAGAGTAATATCGATGCAGAAATTACGAAAAGCTGATGAAATCTATACCAAGAGATTTAAAAGCTATTGTGGATGCTAAAAAGTATCTTATTAAGTACTAAATTACGGAACAAATACAATATTTAAAGCTATGTTGGATTTATTTTAAGTAGATTGTTGAAATTTATTTTGTGGCGTAATTTTTTAGTAGTTTTTTGATTATTAATTTTTTTAAGTAATAGTTATATTATGATTTTTTAAAAAGTATTATGTTATTCCAATAAGAACAAGTTGCAAATTTTATAAAAAATTACACAATTCCGATTTATTAATTTTATAAAAAAAATTGCAAGTGTATATGAACACTTTTGAGGTTCACTGAATATAAATTTGTAATTTTCATATAATATTACATTGAAATACTTATTTTATAACAGGTGGTGAAGCAGCGTACAAAATTCTATTTTTTAGCCTAAATATATTAAATTTATTGTAAAAATTATATTTAAAAACCAGGCATACTTATATATATTCTCAAATAAAATATGGTCTGCCGAAATTTTTCTTTAAAATTAGCACGAAATGTCACACTAAAATTTGCAGTTCATCTATATATATATGTATAAGATTTGTGTGTGTTTAAAATAAAATATTTCCATTCTAAGTTAAATATATGAATTCCCCCTTACCATACTTCAAAACTACAGTTTCAAATATTTATTATGTATGAACTCTCTTTAATTCTAAGGTTGAAGGTCACTAGACTTTCAGTAAAACTGTTCCATTTAACACAGTAAATGCACATTTGTTTCAATTTTAATACAATCATATAAAAATCAAATATTCCCGATTGAAATATTTGGTTTGGTTTTTACTTACGTATTAAGTATATGCCTTGCATTTAGTATTTAAATAGATCGAGATAAATAATTTCTTGTCCATTAGAGAAAAATGTAATAAGTATATAATACCATTAAAAGAAATATATAAAAGGGAAAATGTTTTTGAAAATAATTAATACTGGTATTTAGTTACCTATATATAATGAGTATATTAATTTTTAAATCTTTAATATACCTCAATTCATCAATATCTGTTGGAAATTTTTACTTCAAAGGAATCGCTGTCCATTACTAACTGTATTTTAATAAATTTTCTCTATTTGAAGAAATAAATTTTTAACGGGGGGGGGGGGGTTACAATAGAAAATAATGAAAAGCAAATTTTCGAACAGTTTGTAATACATTTAAAGAAAAATAAGAATATCTTAATAATTTCTTAATTTCCATTTATTTGGCAGAATATACTTAAGATAATATTATATAATAATATTTTTATTAAAGTCTTATATCTAAATATTTTAATGTCATTCACTTTATGATGCAAAAGTAGAATTTTTTGCAATTAATTACGTTTGTGCATTGATTAGTTTTATTAAACTGAAACTGTGCATTATTACATTGGCATTTGACCGTAACTTCTGCATCCAAAGTTCTCAAGCACTGTTTAAAACGTATGGAATGTTAATCAATATTCATATATGCAGTAATTAGATAAACTTCATTTGATAATAACCTATAATAAATAGTGATTCCTTCATTTTTCTATAATTAATATCATTTTATTCTTGATTTGCTTTGCCAAATTTATTTAATATACAGAAGGTCATTCACTCTTTATGAAAACGATTTTGTAATTCTTTTTCTCGTTTGCATTTTGAGATAAAACTTTGACAACTTCAGAATAATCGTCTGCTAAGCTTTTCTTTTGAATGGAATGTAAAATAAAAGATATATTTTAAAAATGGCTCTTAAAGTTGATAGACGGTTTGAAGGTTATGTAACTACGCTTTCCAAAGAGAAATATTTGTATCAACAAATTATTAAGCGGTGTAAAAAAATCTGTTATGCCATTTAAATAAAAGCTGTTTATAATACATTTAAATATAATATGAAAATGTCTAGCTAAAAGTAAAAATGAAAATATGACCACGAAACTTCATCCTAAGGCTGTTCAAACGCAGGCGACTATCAAGAAAATGAAGTCTCTGATTCTGAAAGAAAATTTGCCGACCCAAAGATTCACTGCATTGAAACTAGGAATGTCTTCCGGCATTGTAATTAAAATCATTCATAAAGATTTAAAGTTAAAAAAGATGTTTAAAGCTAAATTTAGTCTCCTTTTTTTTAAACATAGTGCTGAAAGAAAACCAAATTGTAGAAACTTATATAAAAACACCTAGCTGCTGAAAAATAAAAGCTTGCGGTAGCACTCGATGAGGTGTGGGTATATTTAAGTAACTGTAATTAAAGATCAATTTTCTATTGCTCAACTGATGTGAATGACCGTACGAAATGGCTTCGCCAGTGTACAGGAAAGTTCGAAAAGAGATTCATAATAGTTGCAGGATTTTCTGACAATGGGAAATTAAAAAATACAAAAAGTTTCACAAGTAAAGCCAAAATTAACTATCTCTTCTATCAGCAGAATATTTTAGAACCAATTTTTGAAGAATAAATTCCAGCCTCAAACGGAAAGGACATTGATGAAGTTTAACTTCATATGGACAAAGCCTCTTGACACACGTCTAAGTAAACTGTCACGTTTTTTAGCAAAGAAAGAATCAGAAACAGGAATAATGTGTATTCCATTTGATGAAATACGTCTCCAATCTGTGCTTCCGGGTTATTAAAACGAACATAAGGAAAACGGCATCCAAGAACACTGAACGGTCTTTGGAAAGCGGTTCAAGAGTAATGGAGCAAAATTTGCATGACATTACTGAGGAAAAGAAAACTTTCATGAAAAATTCGAGCTAGAACTATTGTCAAAAATCATAGCTATTAGATAGAAGCAAATTACCACAAAAAATACGGTATTAATTGATAAAAATTAACTTCAAAATTGATTCCATAAAGTGTGAACGACGTTTTGTATATCCTTAATCAATAATGAAAAGTTCGCTGTATTATGCCATTTTTATTTGTACTTAAGAAGCCCAGAAATACAACTCTCATTTGATCGGAATAGTACTCAGGGAAGAAGTAAATCATCTTTACTGTAAAGAGTTTTTTTTTTAAAATAAGAAATTTAGATACGTACGTATAATATTGTCGACCAATTCCATCAAATCAAAAGAGTGCTGCTGCGATATGCAGCCAATAGTGGAAAACAGTTCCCAGGTAAGTTTAAAAACAATGATGATTACAAGATGCTCAACGCTACGGCTAACGACAGGCATACAGCTAGCCCCTTGCCACGATGAATTTCATGGGCCTTGATATGATGTTACTGTCGTTAAGGTGGCATAAGTAAAAACAAAATTAAGAACAAATATAAAAAAATTTTAAGTCAATTCCTACTTAGGTCAACGAAGAAAAAATTCATTTTGGTTAATTAAATTTAATTAATGAATTAATTTGCAAAAAAACTGTATTAACATCAAGTGCCATCCACTACAAAATTTTAAAAAATGTATTTTAACGTCAGTGGATAAATAAGAAGTATTTTATTAACGATTGAAAATTTGGGCAATGTATATATATATATATAGGGAGAGTGGATCTAATAGTAGAATTGAAAAAGAAGACAGGGTTTTCGACATTCTTTGAATCGGCAACGTGTTTTGATTGGGCGAAATTGATCAATGGTATACGAAAAAATCGGAATTTATTTAAATTTTATAACAAACTCTAAATTAAAAAGAAGAATTAATGAACTGTAACTCCAAAAAAATTTATATAGCTCTTTTTAAGACATAGGAATTATTTAAATTCGTATATCTATTTGCAGGGGTTTGGGCAACTCGGCAGATGGCCGGTAATGCTGAAGCTGATCGAGAGTGGTATGTGAAAACAACAATAAAAGAACTAGTCATTTATTTGGTTTTTCTCACGATATTATGCATACGTAAGTATTACATATTTTCTACAGTCTCATAATTACAAAATATGATTGTTTCTGTAATTTTGACTGCATATAAAGTGAATAATTTCTCGCGTTTGCATAGTGTGTAATCTGATTTTACACAAGAATTTTTCTTTTAGGAACTATCAGTAAGAATTAATAATATAAGTAGGGTCTCAAAACTGTAATCGTGAATAAATAACGAGGTTTGTTTTTTTGTAGTTACTTTATTCAACATTGTTCCATGTAGCAATTCTATTTCTTCTAAGAATCCATAGTCATTTTTCTTTCATTTACTCAAAAACAGCTATAAAAATTTAACGAACACTGTATTTGCCGCAACCCGGAGATTGCAGGTGTAGTTAGAGACTCGGAAGAAGCAGACATCGTTATAAAAATTATTACTTTTTTATTTATGACTGATCACAACTTATGGTTAATTCAGATTTAATAACCGTTGGAGCAATCTTAATTAGATTCCTAAGCTAAGCTTATAAGATTATCAAATAGACATCTTTTGATCCGATTGTAGATCGCTCTTGCCGGATTTTTCCTAAGCTGCTGCAATCCTCTCTTCAAAGCTGCTTCTCTGTTATTTCAACTTGAATGATAGCGTAAGGACTAACGTGATTAACGACTAACTCTAACACAAACATTGCCAGAATTTAAATAGCACTTACATTAGCATAAAATCAAGTCAACTCGATGGAAGGCGGCTCTAAACTCAAACCACAGTTAAAGAAGAATTTCACCAAGAGGATTATTTAAAGGACCACGGATAGAACCAGTCACATATTTAAAAAAAATATATGCAAGATTCGTTTTAGAAACAGTCAGTTGGGGAGATTAAAATAAAGACATATAGAATAAGTCTTTATATGGTTAACAATAAAACGCTCAGGACTTTTCTCTTAAGTAATGGCTGGTGCTAAAACTGAATTAAAATATCTGGAGTCTGAATTTGAATTTAACCATTAATTAGCGTACATAATTAACGGGCTAAATTCATGTGACGTCACAGTCACAAAATAAATGCAATCAAGTGTTTCAAGCCGATCAGTTCATACGTCTTTTTGTTGCCAACTTTTGCCTTCCACATAAACTTTTTTTCTTAGAATATATATTTGTTAGCAATAAAATATCACACACAAGTAAGCAAAACGCATAAGATTTTAAAAAACAAAAAGAATTACTTTTATTTTTTTTATTTTGAAAAGCTTTTTAAAGAATCTTAACACTTGGACATCCTTACCCAGTTATCAAATTTGAAATTGTATCTGATATCTATTTTGAATTGGCTAAATTTATGTGACGTCGCAGTCACGTGATAACTGCAATCATGTGTTTCCAGCTAATTAGTTCATGCGCTTCACTGTTGGCAGCTTTTGCTTTTTGCAGAAACTTTCATAAGAAAATATTTGGCAACATTATAAAAAATAAAGTAAAATTTATAAAGAACATGTGTGACGAGTTCTATCCGCGGAACTTCAACTAATCTTCTTGGGTAACTGTGATTTTAGTTTAAAATTGCTTTCCGTAGAGATGACTTTATTTTCTGCTAATGTAAATGCTATTTAAATCCTCGCACTGGGGTGTTTGAGGTTAATTGTGAAATATCGGAATCGTAGAAAGTGAATTGTGACTAGGAAGTCGTGCGGTTTGAAGTTTTTCTCCAGGTTTGTATCCAGCCATAGTTGTGAAAGGAAATAGCATTGGATTTGTACCATGATGTCGCTGTTCAAGGAGTTGTATAAGGAACTACAATCAAAGATACGTCTTTTTGAATAACCTCATAAGTTAGATCAAGAATTTGGATTTAAGATTGCTCCCAAGGGTAAGGAATAAGTTGTAAATCGTTCATAAAGTGTTAGGTCTAAAATAAAAATAACTATTTTTAAGATGTGTGTGTGTGTGTGTGTGTGAGTGTGTGTGTGTGTGGTGTGTGTGTGTTGGTGTGTGTGTGTGTGTCCGCTTCTTCACTGAACTCTCTTAACCTCACGAACCTCCGGTTGCGACATATAAATAATACACGAATCTTTCTTTTTTTTAATTATGAAAAGCTTTTAGAAATTTAATATTTGAACATTTTAATTCCATTATCAAATTTGAAATTGTATTTAAATTTCACAGGTAGAACAACAAGTACAAATTTAATGTCAGTTTTGAATTTAATGAAGAACACGTGATTGAATTTATCATGTAACTGTTATGAACTTAGCCCATTCAACGGAAAACACGTGTCTAGATACATCACGTGAGCGTCGTGAATTGAATCCATCACAAATTGTACTTATTTTCCTATTTCAAATAAAGGAATTTTTTTAGCCTTTAAGGTTTCTGACTGGTTGTGACAACTTTTTTTTTTAAAAAAAAGAGATATGGGAATTTTTTTGTTAGTTTTAGATTTGTTTAGTGCATTTTAAGAAAAATGAGCTAGAATTAAGAAGAGAAAAATAAATTATTATTACTAAAATGGGAAAAAATAGGTAAAAATTGACAAAAAAATAGCATAAACGCGGCCCATTCTGTACCAAAGGCTTATGAACAAATTTTCAATTTTTTTAATCTAATGTGTTGCTAAATTATTTAATTTTGAAATGACCTTCAGGATAAGAGATATTTTCTTTTATTACAAAAACTAAAGCACTTTATCTCAGTTATTATATGAAATTGCTTTAAAAAAAAACAGTGATTACATTCACATAAGGGACTGCAAATTTTGTAATAAAACAGTGATTGATAAATCTAAAGATTAAAACAATTTACTATTATACAGAACTTACAGAAAAAATTTCAGTTAATTATGTTCAAAACTTTTTTAGCAATCGCTGACCCTGTTTGATTATTTTCAAAAAATCACATTTCGAGTAAAACGCGTTTTAATGTATAACATCTTGTTTAAAGTAAAGACATCTGCTTTTAATAAAACACTTGTAGTTTTTGTTCTAGAGAACGGAAAATGATAAACTTGGTATTTTTATAAAGCTAATAAGATGGCTCATAAAATAAAATCATAACAAATTTGTCAATTTTTGGCAAAATTCACAATTATAGGGTAGTCAAATACCTTAAGTAGAGAGACTTACTTCTTTGTATAACTCAAACTCAGAGTTTGCAGTATAAAAAATATAAGTACGCTAATTTGTAATATTTTCTGTTTAAAAAATACTAAAATTAGCTATTTCATTTTTAGTGTGCCTTGTAGAGTTTGGAATCTTGGACATTTAGTAGTTAATCCAAGAAAATCACGTCACCTTAATTTTAATTAAAAAGAATGTATAAATCACAAATATAAATTACAAATTGAATTCTGGAAAAAGATCGTAAAAATATAGATTATCAATATATATTATGGTTATTCATTTTAATTTTAAATCGCTAATTTTCTTTCTACAGTAGAGAAAACGAAACAAAGTACTATTTTAAATTACGAGGTAAACCATAAACCGGAACGTTCTTTTTTGCTTCCTGAAGAATGATTTTCACTGATTGATAACTTATTTTCTAATTCTACCTAATGTCACTTGTTTTATGTATCCAGTGACGTTTGGAATGATGAGTCCCAACATGTATTACTTGACCAAGGTGATCAGTGAGCTATTCCTGGAATCACCGTATGAAGATACCAGAAACAATGTGAAAGGATCCACGCAGATAATCGATTTTTGGAGGGTACGGTTTTCCATATTGTTTTCTTCTTTCTCTTTCAATCTATAGTTTTTAATTTTATATATAAATGTTGAGGAAATAGCGTTCTTTTTGATTTTGCAAATTTGAATTGTTTACATCGATTAGTTTGAATATACAATGTGAAAAGTGATTTCTATAAGTATTTACAGTAATATGTCATGTAAATCAAAGTCACACATTCTTTTAAAACTTAATAGAAATTCATTGCATAAGTCCCCAGGCTTATGGAAATTCAACTTATTCGTACTAATAAATAAAAAATGTAGAGGTGATTTTTTTATATTATTAAGATATCCGACTACTTGCGACAACTTTTTTTTTAAAAAAAAATGGAGATATGGGATTTTTTGTGTGTGGTTTTTAGATTTATTTAGTACATTATAAGAAAAATATGCTGAAATTAAGACAGTAAAAAGAAACTATTATTACTAAAATGAGAAAAAATGAGCAAAAATTGACAAAAAACAACAAGAATGGGGCCCATTTTGTACCAAAAGTTTTTGAACAAATTTTCGATTTTGCAATTCTGATGTGTTGCTATCTTATTCATTTTTGAAATGACCTTCAGGATAAGAGATATTTTAATTTTTACAAAAACTAGTGCACTTTATCTCAGTTGTTTTATAAAATTGCTTAAATAACAGTGATATTATTAACATAAGGAACTGCAAATTTTGTAATAAAACAGTGATGGATAAGTCTGAAGGTTAAGACACTTCTACAATTACACACAGAACATTCACAAAAAATTTCAGTTAATTATTTTCAAAAATTTTTGAGCAATCGCTGTCTCTGTTTGAGCATTTAAAAAAAAAAAGAAAGAAACCCATTTCGAGTAAAACGCGTTTTAAAGTATGAAAAATATCTTGCTTAAAGTAATGACATCTGCTTTTTCTAAAACACCTGTAGTTTTTGTTCTAGTGAATGGAAAATAATATAAACTTGGTATTCTTATAAAGTTAATACGATGGTCTATAAAATAAAATCGTAAAAAATATTGTCAATTTGTGGCAATTTTAGGATATTTGGATACCATAAATTAATATGCCTATTAAAATATGATGATAAATGTAAAGTAGGATATTAGTTATATATTCCGGTATCGGGCACAGCATTTGAAATCAATGCCGTTTGTTTTTCATTTCATTATGATTTCATGCAATTACAAAAGAAGAGAGTGGTATTCAATATTTGTGATATTCAATTAAGGAACTTTTAATGGGTACATTTCAGATAAATTAAATAATGCGATTTGTCTCTTGTATTAATGCTGCATAATGAAAGGTGTTCTTTTATATTATTGCAATTTATTGAGCATTATGATAGCTAATTTAGTTTAATGAATTTTTCTAGATGATATTTCTGCAGGACATAAACATACATTTAACACAGCTAAATATCCTGCGTTATTTTAAATCTTTGCACTTTGACGCGATCGAAACATGTACTGGCAGCCAATTCTCTATAATTACAATACACAAAAGTAAATATATGAGCCCTTTATCTGGGGTTGTGAATCCATTTTTGACGAAACAGGTTAAAAAATGGTATACGTCAGGGGTCGGAAACCTATGGCACGCGTGCCAACCGTGGCAAGTGGTACGATCATCAGAGGCACTCTATACTGCTCTACAAATTTGTCAATTTTTGAGTGGAGGGAAGTGATATATTTTTTTTAATTAATTTATTTGCAAAGCTCCTCATGCTCCACATTGTATAACATGAGGCTTACAGTTGTAAGTGGTTAAACAATTATATAATTTAAAACAAAATTAAAAATACATCAATAAGATAAAAACATAAAATAAAAAGGAAGAGAGGAAATACACGAATATAAATAAGGGGCGTTACCAATAACAGTTTAAAAATCTATACAATAAACAAATTTTCTTAAGACATTAAGACTTTCAGTACAATTGACCAACAAAGACAAAACAGTTGGCTAGGAAATACCTAAACGTTTCAACTCCTTTTTAAAATTTTCTCTTTTACAAAAATATAGGTTACAATACAACAATAGATGTTCCGCAGCTTCAGCAACCTGACCACAAAAATAAATATCACTACCAATTAAATTAAATCTAAGCAAATAGCTCTTAAAATTTCCATGTCCTGTTAGAATCTGGGATAACTTAAAATCAGTAACAAATTTCTTACATTTTAGCAGTTGATAAATGGTCGGAAAAAACTTTTTAGTCCACAAAGCTTTAGGTGAGGCCAAGAATTCGGTGTTCCAGGCGGAAACAGTTCTTTCCCAAGCTAAATGCTTCTAGTGGGACAGTGGCACGGACATTAAAAGGTTTATATCTTGGCAAGTTGCCTCTTTGGCCAACTGGTTCGCTCTATCATTGCCAATATTTCCGCTATGGCCCTGAATATAAGAAAAGTGGATGTCAGAGTCTTCAAGGTTGTACAGAATAGACTGAACCTCTACAAAAGGTTTTCGGTAGAATTTACATTGAGCAAAGAATGGAGTGAAGAGAGTGAGTTGGCGCGGATAAGAAAATTTAGAGTTCCGCCCTGACAGAGAGAGTCCTGAATCACTTTTACGGCAAGATTAATGTAGAGTAATTCGGCTTGAAAAACAGAGCATTCATCTCTTAATCGATGTTGGAAAGTAACTTTTTCAATTCCTTCCTCGTAAATAACGCAGGCACAAGACCAACCCTTCCATTCAATTTCTCCCATCTGTGAAACAAATAGTACTATATTTTTGAAAGACTTCATTTGTATAAGTTACAAGAGTGATAGATTTTCTACATGAAGGGTGTGGCAATAATGAAACTGAAATCGTCCCATCCAGCGTGCCAAGGCTGGTACTCAAATAGTTTTTCCGAATATTAAGGTTGATACATTTGTAATGGATTTTATTTGACAAACATCTTTAGAATTATGGACATTTACGGAATTACGAAAACTTCTGTAAGATAACTCTAAAGATAAACTTATAGTTATTTTGTAAGTTATTGAATGTCATTATTGGAGAGATTTAATTGTTTGAAGAGAGAAAATTGCATGTACTCTACTTTCCGCTTTTGATTCTACATATCTAAGTAAAAAGTCTTCCCTCATATGAAAAATATTTTGAATCCTTAAAATTGTTTAACAATAGGATGCCCAGAATCATATGTCTAATTGAAAGTCACATATTATACCCCTGATTTTGCGATATGAAAATAAAACGGTGCAAAAACTAGGTTCGCATTATTTTTTTTTATTTATCTTTTGATTTAACTATAATGAAGGGAAATACTTATATTTTATGTTGTCTATTTCTTAATTTGATAAATATGTTTCAAATTGCATTACATATGTGCAATTTTAATTGTTTTAAATTTTTGTTGAAGAAATAGTTATATTTTATGCTGTTTATTTATATGTTAAGAAATATCTTAAAATGAGGCAAAACTAATACATAATAAAACTGTAAATCTATATTATTGACCTCTATTCTCTAACTCCGCATACATTATCGCAGGGATCGAATTGTTTCAAAAATGTCCTACTGTGTGGCACGCTGAATCCTATTGGTAGATTGGATTGGCACGCCACAGCTAAAAGGTTGCCGACTCTTGCAATACAACATTCAATATTATAAGCAAAACAAAATTATTTAGAGGTGGTATTTACGACGTGAGGCTGTTTTACTGTAGCTCTTAACTCTCCTCTCTAATCTTTATCTCGATTTTAATTACATATCATAATTTTTCACCTACCAAGGATTTAAAGGAAGTTGAAATTTGAGAATTTTTATATCTGGTTTCAAAAAGATAAAATTCAACTGTACCTTAGTGCCTAGAATAAATACTATTAAAAGAGACGTCCAACAAACAAAAAATTGGTTGCAAAGAGGAGATCAAGACGAGGAGGGTGTGATTTCGCCTACCCAATCTGGATGCAGCAACAGGAAAAAAATCTGACCTTGAGTACACAAAACATTTAGGAAGCTATATTAGAGCTAAAAGCGAAGAGGCTGATTGGTCGATCAGAAAGTTTATTTTTCACGACTAGCAGTGACTTTCAGCCAATCAGAGAGAGAAGAGCGTTAATGGTAGTACTTAAAGATTTTAAAATGTAGACTCACAAATTGTTTATAAATGAAATTATATTTAATTATTTTTATAAGTATTAAATTCATTATGAAACAGAGAAAACCACTATCAAAATTAAATTAGTATAAATTCATTGAAAACCTGTAAATGTCAAATACATTTAAAATTTTTATGTGCTACTTTTGCACTCAGATTTTCTCTACCATATATATTGTTGCCGATTTTCTTTGGGACGAAGCATACATTATACGAAACGTTCTGTACACCTTTAAATAAAAAGGATAGAAATTTAATAAATAATCATACCACTGTTATATATCACTTCCAATGTTTCTCAATGTTGCTCAAAGAAATTTTAACAATATATATTGTTTATGCTTTTATTTCAATGTTGCTGCCCTTGTACAGGGGGGTGGGGCTTGGAAACTTCCTTTTTTGAACATGTCGCAGTAATGTTCGTAGGGAGTGGAGTGGGATATTTGTGTTTCTGCCAGACTCAGTGTCAAATATGTTGTGATCGAGGCAGCTGGCCCTTTTGCCATAGAGGCGCATTTTTCGAACGGTCGGTTGGTGGCTGCAGTGCAACGTGCCTTTCTTCATCACTTCGATATTCTTCCACGAAGTCGTGTTCCTCATGATCGGAAATGCGTTTTAATGTGGATGGACGCCTTCTGAGCAACGGGGAATGTCTCCGAAGATCGTTTGAACACCTGAAAATGTGGAATGAGTTCGTGTGTCAATTCAGACAATGATCCCATAATTCTTCTTACCTGCTCTCCAAGAAAGGGATCTAGATAACGTGTAGTTCCAACGAGATGGAGCCACAGCCCACACCTTCTTGATATGGGTGTTTTAAGAACAGCCTTCCCCCAATGACTGATTCCCCTGCAAGGGGACGTAAACTGGGCTGAGTGTTCACCTGATTTATCCCCTCCTGATTACTTCCTATGGACTTATTTCAAGTCCCTGGTTTACAAAGATCGCTCAAAGACCCTGAAAGACCTACGGAACAACATCCACGCCAAAATTGATAATATCCCGGTCGATATGCTTGACAAGGTGGCTAAAAGTTTTCGAAATCAACTGCATCAATGTATATTGATAATGGAGGGTGACATTTAACAGACATTGTGTTTAAAACTGTGTAAATTCAAAAACCCAATGTCGTGTGGTAGGCAGAAAATAACAATAAAGTGGAATGAAACATCTAGTGTGTTTTATTGCATTCTCAAAAAAGGAAGTTTCCATGCCCCACCTTGCTACTACTCACTCTCTAGTGTGCTTTCGATTAATGCTTGTCTGTTACATATTCGTTAGATTAAAATGAAAATATTAAGCAATCATTTAACCAGCATATATAAGTAATTCCTACTCTAACTTTTTCTATTTCAGTTTGAGCAATATGTACTGCATGACTGTTTGTTTTGGGAGAAATGGTACGACAAGACGGTACACCCACACTGCAAGAAGACAGGAATGTTTTGTACGAAAACAGACTGCTGGGTTCACCAAGAATGCGATTGTTGCGAGTCAGAAACGACTCATGCGTGGTTCACGATGACTTCAAATCTTCCATTTCAGAATGTTACGACGTCTATTCTCCACAAGTGGAAGACAAAAGGCCGTTCGGAGTCCTGAATGGAACAGCGTAGGTTTCATTTCTTAAAATCGCTCTAATTTTTGTTATTTATAATACCATATTTACTCGAATCTAAGCCGCACTACTTTTTCAGTGTTAATGCTATTAAAAATCGAATGCGGATAGAATCGAAGGCAAAGCATTTGCTGGATGAGGGAAATTGAGTTTCCACCCTTATTAAAAAGCAAAATGTAATGGTCCATTTTCTTTCCTCTTGCATCGATGACATCCCATTCCGCAGTCCATGTTAAATATCGTTGTCCGCTCGCATTTAGGATTTTTTTGTATGCGCTTTCTTTTAATCATCTAAACATCAAAGATATCGGTAATAACATCAAACCGAGTTTACTATGACGCAAGTATGAAAAGGAGTCAATTTTACATGCAGGAAAGAACAGAATCAGATCAGCGACCACTGAAAATTTGAAGCGGATGAAACAAATATACGTTGATGGCGTCAACAAAATGATATAATTTTAGCTTGTAAATGTTGAACAGTCTTTAATGATTCTTTTAGATTTTTCTTTTTTTTGCATTCTTCGAAAGAATTATATTGTATAACAAATGCATTGGATGGCACGGAAGACGACACCGTGTGGGGAAATGGCGACGGTGGTACCAATTCCGAAGTCAGCTGTGACAATGGAAGTAACGAATCAATTTCGAAACATTGTTGTTGTCGCTTATGCCACCTGATTGACAATTACATCAGATCAAGGCCACGAAATTTATCTGTGGCAAGAGGCTCTATTTTTACGCCTTTCGTTAACAGTAGCTCTGAGCACCATTCAGATGGCAGTATGATTTTGCTCGGTCCCAACCCAATTTTGAGGGAGAACACCCTGGGGATGTTCAATGGCCACCCTCCTTTCTTTCCCTTTCCCTTGCGGCTATTTTGAGTACCCCCATGCCGCAAAGAGAGGCACTATACATTTCAAACATCCATGCCTTTTCCGGGATTCAACCCAGGCCCTACGGCACAGCAGTCAGCATCATTATCCACAATACCGGATGAGCGGCATTTTTGAAAAATGATACGAGAGTAATTATAGTTTCAAGTATGTATTTGAAAGTTTTTAATACTGGTAAAATACATTAATTAACTTCTTATTATTTCGAATCAAATTTTTAAAAAATTCTTTAGAATCCAGATATTGATGAACATTTTACATACTCTTTTATTTTTTCTCAAAAACGTGTAAAGAATTGGGAGTGCGGTTTAGAATCGATGACAGCTTAAATTCGAGTAAATACGGTATTAATATTTTTAATCTTTGTAAAATGTAATAAAAAGTATTTTTAAGCTTAGATTCTATTATATTATTTGTTTACCTCACATTTCGAAGCAATACGAAGTCTACTGGCGACAAACCTCGTAATTTTGAACCACAGTCAAATGAAGATGACACCTTCATTCTCCAAACTTTCACACTACGTGAATGTGAGAAATCTGAGTCTTGACAGATTTAACGTGTATTTATTCCTCTACAAGGCGGTTTCTTAGGATTAGAGGACATGGCATGTACGCAACATGCTCGGTCCTTTCTCGAAGATGTTATAATAATTGAATGTTACGCGTTTACACTATATTTGTATTGTGTCCATACAAGCATAATTCTGTACACATATCTCTTGTAGGAAACAAGCAAATTTAAATATTCTACTTTGGCTATTTATTTTACTGAGGAAGAAGCATTTTTATTGCTATTCAAAGCAATATAAGAACTTTTGGGCTTTGTTTTCCCTCTGAAGGCTACCTTTACGAAGCATTTGATTCAGTCTACGAAATGCTAATTCGATATAATTTTTAATACTTAATCGCATCTAAACTATTGCTTTTCTTGGAATAAAATGGAATGTATCAAAAGAATTGAAGACGGGGCAGTTTTCTATCATTTTACTTCTTTTCTCAAATTTTAGAAAATATTTTTACGTTTATTAAAGTTCTAACAGCTTTCAAATGATTTTTTTAAAATCTGATTGTTGCTAAATCATTTAATTATTTCAAAAAACACTGAAAGATGACATGAAAGATGAATTTAGAAACTTTTACTTTTATTCTTTTGCATTGTTACATTCATTAGACATTTTCGGCCCTCTTTTATTGCATTCAAATAGATACAATAGTCAAGATAAAGAAAATTAAGAATTCCGTGAAGGATTAACATTATGTTTTTAAGTTCAAAATGGCAGGTAAAAGGATCTTAGGCATTAGAAATGTTTTGAAAATCTTGTGTAGACAAAGATTTAAATTCCTCACTTCCTTTCCAGGTTTTTTTTTACAGATCTACTTAGTTTGAATTAATTTTCGATGATATTTCTTCTTTTTTAAATTCCTGTTAACATGTAAATAAAGAAAAAAGGCTTCGTTAAAATACTTCATTTTTAAATATTAGTTACAATCCAAAACATTCTAAATTTTTGGAGAAATGTCTGTGAAGCAAAGATATTTCTTAAAAAGTTCTTAATGTTACTTAAACAGTTATTCCTTTTACCATGTTGATCACCACAAAAATATTTTCCATGTAAATAGAAAAGATTAAACAAAACAATAATACACCATTTATAGTTTCTGAAAGTGGGCGAATTTCAATTTTTGAGTCAATTTTTCGTTAGTTGTTGTGGTAGCATCTCCTATATATAAATTTTATTATAGCTGTTTCTTTTAATACTCATAAATTTATTATTAGTTACCATATTATTTGGCAAAATATAAGAGATGATACTTTTTTAAATAAAATCATTGATAAATCTGGTATAAATAGATAAATAGGAAATCACAAGAACTTTCAACTCCACCCATGTCGTCAATATCCAATTTTTTTAACATCATATTTTCAATAAATATAGAAAAACACATTTATGTTTGTTAAGTTGACTTATTTTACTTTTAGAATTACGTTTTCGTCCATTTACTGGATTGTAACTTATTACTACAGGCAGATTACATTACAGACTATATTTACAGACTATAGTTATCAACTGTAATAGTGCTTCAGTGTTTTTATTTCCTGGTTAGATGAAAAAAGAGCCGGGACTCTTTTCCACGTGATCGATCTATAATTTTCCATTAAAAACACCGTTAGATGTGGTGTAAATAATCTATCTCGTTTTTATAAGGCATTTACTGTTATAACAATAGTGCTCAAAAATATTTGTAAGTTAGAACATGTCAGTTTGTTCTACAAAGCAGTTCTTAGCATATATTTTTTAATTTAAGTTTAAATAAATATTTTTTCGAAAATTTTCCATTATATAGTAATAGAGATCTAGATCAATTTTACCACTTTGATACCTTAAATTTTCATCTTGATATAGATGGACCTATTTCTCTGAGAGAGAACTAGGAGGATCCAGTCACTGGGGTCTCTTAGCAACGTACAGTGGTGCTGGTTCTTACGCAGACTTAGGCACCAGCCAAGCGGAATCCAAAGCAGCGATGGCCTATCTGAAAGAAAACTTGTGGATATCAAGAGCAACCAGAGCAGTTTTCTTAGATTTTACGGTGTATAATGCGAATCTAAATTTATTCTGCATTGCAAAGTAAGAAATAAAAAAAAATAGTTCACTTTTAATTTTATATAGATTTAAAGTAGTTAGCTGTGGTTTTTGTTTTAAAATTAGGTTAAAGAATTTTGAATAACTTAGAGAGAGAGAGACTAAATGACATAATAGAAAATAGGTACAAAATAACTTGAAAATCATATATCATTTTCAAAAATAAATTTTTACATAAGACAGTTAAATAAAGTTCAGTCGTTAAATGTAACGTAATAAAATGAACGTAAATTATGAGGCATGTCCAGAAACCGTTCGTTCTACCACAACCGTAGCGGTAGTATCGCAGTTCAACGCTTGCGCACACATGTCTCCGGTTGATTGTCCGTCCACACACACAGTGACACCATTACAGCCGGATTGTGTTGGTTTTACTCGTGTTACTGAGCGTTTAAAATGTTTAAGACGATTGCCGATCCCGCCAACTGTGAAGTGCGTTCTGCAATCCATTTTTGAAAGCAAGGAATATTAATCCAGTTGAAATTTATAGTTAATTTGTAGAAATGTACGGAGAAAACTTAATGAGTGATGTAATGTTGAGAAGGTGGATTCAACAATTATATAATGAGCTCATCAATATTCATGACAAACCATGGAGTGGGTTGCCTTCTTAGTTAATGATGATTTGGTTGAAAAAGTGAATGAGAAAATTCGTGAAAAAGGATGGTTCACAATAAGACTGCTCTGTGATAAGTTTCGACAAACCACTCTTCATCAGTGGCTCCCTTCTCTGGCGACATCTTTCTTTGAAGAGGGTATAGACAAGTTAGTTTCCCGATATGACGAGTGTCTGTACAATGTAGACAAGTACTTCCCGACATGCTCTTTCCTGTAAAAATGAATTTTGCTTCGAAAAAAGATTTTTTTTTATGCGAATTTTTCCAAAATGGTACTTAGTTTCCGGACACGCCACGTAGAATAAAATTTACAACCTAAAGTGAAAGAGTATTACAAATTGAGAAGCATTTAATAATTCTTTCCAAAAATGGATACACCAAATGCTGTCCACAGTTTTGATTAAAACAAATTATTGTTAATTTTGTATTTTAAAATATCATTTCTTGTTGTAAGAAACCTGACTTCAAGACTTGAATCTAAAAATAGGTCACATGACAAATAGTTTGTTTTAACAAATTTTTTAATTAAAAAAAAGCTCAATAAGATACTTTGTACCTTGTTTTTATCTTTTTATACATTATGAAATATTTTATAATGCGTTCACTCTTTTGAACCATTCATTTCGTAGAAAACTAAGTCTCAAAACATTTTTTTCAATAACTGTTTCAATTACCAAACAGGATTGTCTTCGAATTTCCAGCAACAGGTGGTATGATACCTTCGTGGTCGTTTCGAACAGTTAAATTGCTTCGTTACGTGACAACAAGCGACTATTTTATCTTTGTGTGCGAAATCATCTTCACTGTCTTCGTCGTTTATTATCTAATCGAAGAAATATTGGAGGTAAGCGATAATAGTTTCAGTTATATATCCAAGGTATAATGCATATTATGCAAAAATTAAAAGTTTCATTTACCAGAAAATGTCTTCATTTAAGTTTGTATTAAATAGTTAGTAGTAAAGGTTAATTAATAGTTAAGGTAATGAAATTTCCAAAAAATGCTTACAAAACCAATAAAGTATTTAAAGACGGAAGAAAATATTTTAACCAAGGCAAAAATCTTTTGATATTCAGCAACTTCTATTGTTGAAAATAATACATAGCTAATAATAATGAACATAATTTATAGACTTAAGAGAAACAATTAATATTACTTTCAGACATTAATAATAATTTTGATAAAACAAGAATTTTAATTAGATATACATCTATCAAATCATTTTTTAACTTGTTTAATATTTTTCAGCACCTCATATATAATTCTAACAAATTAATAATTAGCGTACAAAGAAATAAAAAGTATCAAAAAGATTTTTAAATAAATATTTCACGAAATACTGTCTCAATCATTCTTTTTAAGTGTTAATGATAAATATTAATTATACTGCTGCCCGTTACAATTGCAACTCCTGGTAGGAAAGCAAATAAAAATATTAAACTCTCATTGTACGTATACGTAATCGAAAGAAAATATGCTTACATTTTTAAGCAATTTGAGGGTATACAAGGTCCGAAATTAGTACACATAGCTGTCGCCTTTAGCGACTAAAATGGTTCTAACCCGATCAGGCATCGAGTCAAACTGGGCTTGGATGATAGATATGGGCAAGTCATTCCATGCTACTTCGAGTCTATATGCCACTCTTTATCAATCGTTGTGGCAAGTGAGATGTGGCGGTCCAGTTGCTCAGCAACCCAAGACCAGATCAACTGTTTCCAATGGGCAAGAGATCTATAGAACATGCTAGGCAAGCAACAGTCAATCACCCTTTCTGTTGTGGTAGACAACATGCAGTCTTCGATATCTTGTTGAAAGATGACCTGTGGTTGTGCCCAATCTATGAGGCCTCTTAGATTGGGCACAACCACAGGCCTTAAGATCTGAGAAATATCACGCTAATTGTTCAGATTACCAACGACGTGTTCAAGCGCGGCTCGTGTCGTTTACTCAAAGGCTTTCCATACCATCATGACGATATCGAATGTAAGCAGGATACGTCAGTTCTCTTCAGTGTTTTTAGACACAAATACGTCAATCACGATATTGTATGCAGAAACGGGATTAGTCTGAAAAGACGATGTGGTGCTATTCATGTATCCAGTTTTTTCGTAGAGTGCACCGTAGTCGCCAAGCTTCTCTATGTCACAGTGTCGAGAGAAGCTTCAATAATGGTCACCGTGATGTTCCAGACATCGTTGCACAGTCCATGCGGATATTTGTCTTGCAACAAACAAGCCCATTTTTTGACTCAAAGTCCGTGATGTGGCCGTACAATCCTACGGAATCGACTTTACAACATGTCTGTCCTCTTGGGAGTTAGTGATGGGAGGCTGTTGATATCCTTCGGGACATTCAATATGACTGCTCCTACCGCATTACAGTCGGATTCCATGATCCTGTCGCTATCGAATTCCAATAGGTGGTGTTAGCCATTTCTTCGTATAAAAGGCATAGTGCACAATCTTCTCACAGCCATCCAACATTCTAAGGTGATTTCCGAATCAGAAATCTTTTGTTTTATATAGAGTTTGAGATGCCATTTCTCTTTCCTACCATATTTGATTATGCTTAAATTCTTCTCATTTGTATACAAGCATCATCTTCCTTTCAAACGATTTTAGCGTTTGTGCCATCCCTCCTTCATGATGCTGCAATTTTAATGGCCAGCAGTGATAAATTAAGCAATGCTTTATATATGCATACATATATTTTTTCTTATTAGATTAAACGAAATAAATGCAAGTATTTCAAGGATTTCTTCAACATTCAAGACATTTTGGTTCTTATAGTAAGTATAATGTATATATTTTTCTGAAAAACATATGAAAAAAATTTAATTTTTCGTAGCATTAATAGTCTGCTTTTTATTTTTAAGCTATTTTAAGAAATTTTTTTTTTCTGCATGAAACACAGTAAGCCAAATTCCGAATTTTTTATGAACTTTTTTATTCACATTATGAATAGATTTTTTTTTTTTTTTTGTAGTCATGGTTATTGATTCCCAAGCTTTCATTTTCGTGCAGTTCTCTTTCCAAAACCATAAATAAATCAGAAAGAATATCTTGCTTTATTAAATATATTTTAAGCAGAAAGAGTTAATCTAAATAAATTATTGTAATATGGGTCTCGTGAAATATTTTTGATGTTGAAAATGTCAAAGCATCACAAAGTATTTCGCACACTAATAATATGAACTGTAATATTCCACATTGTCAAATTTTCTTCTACGAGTAAATCCAATTTTTGTGTTGTTTGCTTGTTTTGATTATTGATTATTTATTTGTAACACAAAACATGCAGCGTTACATGAAGGAACATCAATAAATTACAATAAATAAAACTTATTTACGTATTTCGACAATTCTTTGTTGTTCTTTACATTTAACAATTACTTATTTAGTAAGCCGAAACAGAAATGTCAGGTACAGAATTGTCAGTTAGTCCTTTCTTTTTCAGGTATCTATCATGTGCATAGGCTTCAGTGTATACAGAAATATGGTAATGGAAGGTTTACTTGAAGATTTACTCAGTCGACCGGACAATTATCCGAACTTCGAATTTTTAGGCTACTGGCAAACTCAGTTTAACAATCTCGTAGCATTGACGGTTTTTCTTGCTTGGATAAAGATATTCAAGTACATCAGTTTTAACAAGACTATGACACAGCTATCATCAACGCTTTCAAGAGTACGTACATCTTTTTATGTAGTTTTTTTTCGTAATACAACTACAGATTTTGAAATAAAACTAAATTTATTAAATGAATATCAAAATACTGGATGTAGTAGAAAATTCCTAAAGAAATATTCGTTAGAATAATATCAGATAATTAAAATAATTCATGGATGTTTATATAAGAAGTTGAGGGTTATTTTTACGAATATTATAAGTTTCATTACTTATAAATTCAATACTTTCAAATACAGAACATGTGTTGTCTAGATCAAGGGCAGCCAACCCGCGGCCCACGAGATTCATTGCAACTTTACAAAATTGTGCACTTTTTAGTGAAATATTTTTGTTTTTAGTATAGCGTTTTGTAACAAATATATCCCATAACTGTTTCTACGCTACTTCTGTTTTTATACATACTTAGAAGGGAGCAATATTGCATTGTAGCGACCCCCCCCCACAGTATCATGCTTGATTCCTGTAACTTTATCGTGATACTTATTGCTAGAGCTAGGCATATTTGAGCAATAAAAATAATAATTATATAATATAATATAATATAAAAGCAATACTCTAATAATTCATTCCGTTTTAAATCTTCACTCCAATAAACGTTTGTAATAGGTCCAAATCTAAAATAGATATATATTTTTATATGCGGCCCGCGGGACAATAATATTTTTTCGGAAGGGGCCCGCAAAGTCATTTCGGTTGACCACCTCTGATCTAGATCTAATAGAGCAATTATCAAATATTTGTTAAATTAATTTTTTTGAATCAAGTCATCTTTGATACAATTTGTATTTTAATATATTTATTGTGTAATAAATTATTACACTGTCTAAAAGTACCTTAATTAGTTGGGATATGTTGTATTAAAATGAACTCTAATAACAATTAAACAATCCAAAATGTTGCAAAACAATACAAAAAAGGAATAACTTACAAAGTTTAGTACAATTCAGATGATTATTTGGCTGAACATTAAAAGTTAACTTTACGGTAACTTTCTGAAAACAGATGTATAAACATCTTATTTAACATTTGAATTGTCTAAAATTCTCTGTTAAGGCCTTCTCACACGTATACGTATTTGGAGCAAATTTCCTTGAAAGTCACCATTCTGAGCAATTTCTACCTAGTTGCCATAGCAACGGCCCCAAAAAACTTTTTTCCAGTGAGCTGAAAGAATTTCTCCAAATAAAAATTTCTTGAAATTCCAGCCACAATGGGGTTTTTTGGCTACCTACGTCACAAACAAGTTGGCACCCTCGGCTTCATCAAACGCCTCAGAAATGGCAAAAATATTTTAAACAAAATGGTGCTCCATTTCAATTTACCACTGTCAACAACAGCGCTAGCGGAATAAAAGAAAATATCGGATGTTAAAGTAAATAATAATGAAATTTCGTTTTCCGAAGCAGAAAAATCGGCGAGTAATTTTTCAATGTGAAGATAAGGCGCTGCTGACGTAATAGCTTATCGTTTTGTTTACGGCAACTCTTCACTCTCACAGCTTCTTGAAAAATTTTCCGAAACGGTTGTTCCAAATATGTGTGTGTGATGAGGCCTTTAGTGTGAGAAAAATTGTTGTGTTATAAACTATAAAAGGCTATTGACGACGGAGCTCGCAATGTTGAACAACGATCAAAGTATGAATACTATATCTAAACGAATACCTCGCTCTTCTAACTTCTACACCCAACCACGTGAGGCCCAAATCTCTTTAATATGCAACAAGCGTCCATTATTGGACAAAACAAGAATTTAGTGGAAAGACATTCACAAATCCATCTGAACGTCGCCAGCTAATAGGTTCGCAGCTTTTTGCCGGCGATGTAAACAACTGTTTCAGCTTTCTTTCCTTTGAGTTTTTAAATCAGAATTTGCTTTACTAAAAATCATTAGCAATGAATGTTAAAAATATGCAACTATAAGTACGGTAATATTCTTCGTCATGAATGATGGTTTTAATAAATAGTTTCTAAATAGTAACAAGATTATTAAAAAGTATGAAAAATAGAAGTTAAATAGAAGCAAAGTGTCTCCAACCTTATTCTATTCTATAAATACACATACATACATACGATTTTTCAAAACTCGTTCTTAGCTAGCGTTCTACTTAACAAAAGAAACATGCTTGCAAACTTTCAGGTCTGTAGGTTTAATATTTCAAAAACGGAATTTTTTAATATATAACTCCGCCCTTGCGAGTCGATTTCGGAAAATTTCGTTCTAAGAGGGACTACTCAACAAAAGAAACATGATTACCAAATTTCAAGTCTAGGTCTTATACTTTCGAAAACCTCGTGATGAATGAATGAGTCACTTTTCTGTTGAACATATAGAGATATATTTAAAATGAATTAAAAATAATGTTAATTTCAGAAAATTGCGAAAATTCTCTAAAAATGAATATTAGTAATTCATTTTAGAATTATATTTTAACAAAAACTTTATAAACTGTATGCTAAATTGCTATATACTAAAACAGAATAGGAGCATTTTTAACATGTTTTTCATACAACTATAAGTACAGAATTAATAAAAGATGGGTAAAAGTGTATATTATGAACTTCATATGCATATGTAAGTTACTAAATCTATAATTGGCAATACATTACCATTTTATAACACTAAATTTTAAATGTTCTATTTAATATTTTAGTGTTCCAAAGATGTAGCGGGATTTGGAATTATGTTCTTCATAGTCTTTTTTGCATTTGCTCAACTGGGTTACTTATTATTTGGTACTGTGGTTCGAGACTTCAGTACATTTGCGAAAGCCGTGTAAGTAAATTCCATTCATGTACAATGTATACACGTATGTGAATTTATGTATATTATATATGTTCATATAAAAATTATATTGAATTTAAAAATATTCCATGTACATAAAATAATTCTTTCATTCAATTTTAGGTTTACTCTGCTAAGACTTATTTTGGGTGACTTCAATTTCTACGAACTCGAAGCTGCTAATCGAATTCTTGGACCGATTTATTTCCTAAGCTATGTGTTCTTCGTCTTTTTCGTTTTAATGGTAAATTATAATTTATTCAATTAGTTTATGTACATTAACACAAATCTATGAAATATATCCATATTTTTGGTTAATAATTTATTTTGTTTCTTTCATAGAATATGTTTTTGGCTATTATTAATGATACCTATGCCGAAGTGAAAGCGGAAATTGCCTCACAGAAGAATGAATTTGAAATTGCTGATTATTTCAAGAAGGTATTTTTTTAAATTTTTATATCATTTTGTGCCCGATTAAATTATTTGGAGTGATATACCATCTCAAGGCATTCAATTTTTTTTAATAAAAGGGTTTCAACAATATGATGGGTAAACTAGGAAAAAGAAATCAACTCCTGGATCTTCAAAATGCTCTTAAATTGGCCGATTCCAATGGTGATAATAAGCTAACGTTTGAAGAAGTTCGCCAGAAGCTTAGACAGTAAGTTTAAAGTTTTAGGTAAATGATAAATTATGTCATATTCATAAAAATAGACTCAATAAAAGTACTGTAATATTGGAAAAAATTGGATATTAACTATAGCAACAAGGCAGTTACAAATTAAACTATTTTTAATTTCAGTTAGTTTGTTCCATTAAATTTTATTTTCATAATGAGTTCACAAAAAGAAGCTTTATGCGTCAGATGTTAGAAAATAGAAACCAAATTTAAAATGTTCTTTCTCAGGTAAAAAATATCATTTCTGCAGAGTATTATGATATAAAAATCATTACCATACAGATATAAAGCGAAAATTTATATAATTTTTCCTGTCTAGAGCAGTGGTTCCCAAAACTTCGAGCCACGGACCGGCGAGGAGATCAAGTAGTACCGGGCCGAAGAAGGAACATTAAATTACTGTCATTTTAATTTAATGTAGTGTATTTCTCTCGAGTTTGTTAGACTTTTTACGGAAATCACTTCACATTCCCTGTTAAATCAGTTTATATTCATTTTTTGATTTAACTGTATTTTAGTCTGCCGGTGTATGTTTAAGGTATCCGACTACCCTAAAATTGTGAATTTTGCCAAAAATTGTCAAATATTTTATGATTTTATTTTATAAACCATCTTATTAGCTTTATAAAAATACCTAGTATATTATTTTCCGTTCACTAGATAATATAAGTGTTTTAGTAAAAGCAGATGCCATTATTTTAAACAACATGTCCTACTTTAAAACGCGTTTTTCTCGAAATGTGTTTTTTTTTAATGCTTAAAGGGACAGCGATTGCTCAAAAAGTTTTGAAAATAATTAACTGAAACTTTTTGCGTATGTTCTGTATAATAGAAGAAGTGTTTTAACCTTCAGATTTATCAATTACTGTTTTATTACAAAATTTACAGTCCCTTATGTTAATATAATCACTATTTTTTTAAGCAATTTCATATAATAACTAAGATAAAGTGCTCTAGCTTTGTAAAAAGTAAAATATCTCTTATCCAGAAGGTCATTTAAAAAATGAATAACATAGCAACACATCAGAAATGAAAAATTGAAAATTTATTCATAAATTCTTTATACAGATTAGGCCCCGTTTATGTTATTTTTTATCAATTTTTACCCATTTTCCCCCCAATTTAGTAATAATAATTTCTTTTTATCTTCTTAATTTTTGCTTATTTTTTTTAAAAATGTACTAAGCAAATATAAAAACCACAAAAAAATCCCCATATCTCCATTTTCTTAAAAAAAAAAAAAATGTCGCACGCGCGCGTAGTCGGATGCTTTAAACAAAATAAAATAAATTTTTTTAACTCAAAACAATCTAAAACATAAGGAATCAACTTCCCCTCACCCTTAATGGGCCGTGGTAAAATTATCAAACGTTGACGCGAAGATAAAAAAAGGATGTGGAGAACTGGTCTAGAATAACCAACTTTTCCTTGCATTAAAAGTATTCAATATTTCGTCTCCATCAATTAATGCAAAATGAAGTTTCTTGTTAATTTTTTTAAATATAAATCCTCTAATAATTTTAAAGACACTGCAAGATGAACAAGTTATGTGTGATAACCACAAGAAAGTTTATAATAATGTAACAACTTTTTTTTCTCCCTGAAAAATCTTCGAAAGTTCAGACGATATTTTTTTAATAAAAAGCAAATACAATCTTAGAACAAAATTATGTATTTTAAAAGCATCGATAGAACAAAATTTGAAAATAAAAGTAATATTTCAATTCTGTAACCTAGTAGTTAATTAAAGCTGAAAAACCAAAAATAGAATTGATTAGTTACTTCTGTTTGTGAAACAGAAAATGATGCCAATTGAATGGTTGCGAGTTAATATTCATATGTTTTCAGAAAAATATAAAAATGCAAATGAGTTGTTCAAAATTAAATAAACTTATACAACTTACTAATATCAATTCATTGGTACTAAATTAACAAAAAAAGTGGTTAAACAGCAGAGCAATGGCTCATTTGTAAAGTAATTTTTGTTAAAGTACTAAAAATGCGAGTAAAAATTTTAGTTATATTAATTATAAATCTCATTTTAATATTTAAAAAAATATTAAGAACATTTCAGTCTTGAAAACAAGTATGTGTAAAATATTTTTTACTTTAAAAAAAAAGACTATTTACATTTTTTTAAGATCAGTGATGTAAAAAATTAATAACCTATCAATGATTTTTATATTTTTGTAATTAATGGATTTTTTTTTTCTTTGTAAAGTCTACTGAATTTTTCACACTTTAATCACTTTCAGACAAAACTTCACAGACATGGAAATCGAAATGTTGTTTGCTAAATACGACATCAACAATGATCGTGAGTTAGACGCAGATGAAACGAAAATGATGCTAGCTGATTTGGACAACCAACGCCTGGAAATCGAGCGCCAAGTCCACAAACCAGAATCAAACGAATCGTCTAACACTGTCTCCTCCGTTGCTATGGCTTCGCTCGTCTCACAACAAGATTTCAACGGGTGAGAAAGCACAGATAGGGAAAAATATAGGCCAATTTTCCCTCGAAGAGGGATTTTTAAAACTTTAGACACGAAATTTTGTTATATAATAAAAGAATTTAAGTGCATGCTTACAATCTAAAATTATTATTTGTTTTAGGAAACTAAATTTAAAGAGAATTTTAAAGAGTATGGAAATATTTTAATATCAATGTTAAAGGACTCTCGTGCGCTTTTTAAGAATCATACAGGAAATATTTTCAGCTAACAGTACAGAATACCGAGATGAACTTATGAAACGTTTTATGTAATTTTTTTTTTAAATAGTTAAATGTGTGTGAATACAACTTAAAGAAAATTAATTTACAATACTGGGAAAAAAATAGTTTTAATTTTAAAAAGCTTACAGGAGAACATGAAAATTACGCTTGGATTTCATATTCTATTATTCGTGATTTAAATGATTTAAAAAGATACAAGATATAAAATAAATAATATGTATAAGATAAATTGTTCTTGAATGATTAAAGGTTTGGAATAAAAAATAAGTTTTTGTTTGTAACACAAAGGAATAAAATTGCAATAAAGCTCTATTTTTAGGGAAACATGAAGGTACTTTTTGGTATAAGTCTCATAAAATGACTTAAATTTATTTATCGTATAATCCGGCGTATAACGCGCACTTATAACACGAAAATAAAATAGAAATTTGCGGGTGTAAAAATGATAAATTAAAAAAAAAAGATGTGTATAAAAGAATTAGACATCAACATATATCAAAACACTGTTTATTAAAAGAGATAACTTACCTTATGAACTTAAGGGAACTAGGAGTACTCTATTTTTTTAAAAGCCTGGGATAATACCTGAATAAATGACTTCAAAACATAAAAACATTGCACATGCACATGTTTCAGGTTTCTTCGTAAAAAAGGGGGTGCGCGTTATACGGCGAATATACTTTAACATTAAAAAATGAAGCTCAAAAGTATAGGTGTAGGTTATACACCGGATTTTATAATAAAAAAATACGAACCATGTAATAATGATGTAAATACGCTAATCATTTAAATCTAAATATGAGAACCATGATGAAAAATATGTCGTAATGATATTACATACACACAGCTCTATTCCATATTTATTTTTTAAGTAATAAAAGTTTATTTTTTGAAAAATTAGCAGAATCAATAGCTTTTAGTTCTATAGACTAAATTCAGGAAAAACGATATTAATATTTATTTTATACAATTCTGTTTCAAATTATTTTTTTTTTCAAAAAATATTCTCAAATTTCCTCAAAACCGAAGCAAGTTTGCTGTATTATTAATACATCTCATGCATAAAATAATAACAAAAATAATAATAACTTAAGCCTATTTTTTTATTACTCAGTAAAGTCTATCAGAAAATTACTTGATTGAATTTCAAAGCTTTTGCCTTATATGTTTCATCACATTCATATATAACATTTATTATTTTAATAATAAAGCGTATCTCTATAATTCTTATGCCTTTTTCAATATAAAAATTTCTTGTGAGGAATGCATATAAATTCAACCTAATATGATTAATTTTTAAAATGGGGATTTCTACCGATTAGATAAAGGGATATTTCGCGGAATACATCATTGACCACATAAAACCTTTGCTTTACCGTAGTTAAACGTATTCTAGAAGCGTAAATATATTTTCAAAATATTACAATACCCTAAAAATAAATGAAAGTTTTTAATAAAAACGCAGAAAGCGTAGAATCGATTAATAATCACATGGATGAAAAAAACTACCTCAATTATTTGGCATTAGGGATGAAGACTCAAATCATGATATTCAAAGGTCAGTAAGCGCAATTTTACAGCTTTATTTGATGGTTTAAATTTATTTTAATCAAAAGGCTAAGAACCTTTCTTAAAAGAATATATTCACTGATGAGAAATTATTTTTTACCAATTGAATCATTTTTATCTTTACTTTATCATACGTGGAAAATTAATTTCGAATTGAGTTTCTGAAACATTCGAAATTTTTTCTACGCTTTTACAAAAGAACAATAGTTAAAAATAAAAAAAAGTTAGAATAAAAAAAATTTCAATTATCAAATTGTTGCCGCAGTTCAGAATTTTCAGTTTCTATAAAGTAGACATTATTTCAATACTAATCTAAGATGAATGAAAAAAGAAAGAATTGATACATATGATGAGGTGTATTAATTTCTAAAATGAATGAGAGAAAAGTAAGGTAGGATTGTTAATTGTTTCAAAAGGTAGTAGTATTTCAAATTTTTTTAGTCACGATTTTCCATTCCAAATTTTATTTTGTTCTATTTCTCTCAGAAAATTATTTGATTGAATTTAAGAAATTTGTTAGCAGATTTTAACACGAAAAAAGGAAATTTGTAGGAATTATGGAAAGCGAATTTAATTTCTCACAATTTAACATAGTACAGGAAGTACAATTATTAATTGTATGACACACACATATGCATACTAGATTTGAATATTAGCTACTAAAACTTAATTATTGAATTATACTATAACCACATGGGATAACATTATACAATTACGAATGGTCAGAATATATTTTTGTACGTACATTAAATGGAAATCTCTACATTAAATCCAAAAATCCTGTTTTAAAAGTTTTAAATTCGACATAACATTTAAAATATCATGAACGTATGCCAATCACAATTAAATAATTATTAAATAAAATGCCTGCAAAAATCCTGTTTTATTACAAAATTATCTACCAATCAATTATCATTTTTACCGATATGAAGTTATTTTTAAAGTTGTTTTTCAGATAATTTCCATCACAAGAAATCAAAATTATCACAAGTCTCATTAAAAAAAAAAGACACACATACAAATAATAAATCAATAATGATGTATTTTTTATCAAAAAGAAACGAACTTTTCAAGATTAATATTAAATTTGAGTAACATAATTTACCTAGATTTCTATTATTTAGTAATTATATCCTGAAACATTGGTAACCATTTTGACCAGTTTAGAATGATGAAAATACTAATTTAAATGTTCGTTTTTCATAGCTTCATTTCATTTAATATAGCTTTAAGATAATACATTATTGATTCTACATTATAAATAATATTTACTTTAATTAAAAACGAAAATAATCGAAAATGTGCTTTTTTTTATTGCAGTTTATCTGAAAGAGTGGATAAAATGGAGAATTCGATAGGCAACATAGTATCTAAGATTGATGCTGTTCTGAATAAAATGGCTGCCATGGACAGAGCAAAAACCAAAAGGAGAGAAAATATGAATAAAATATTGAACACCATCTCAGAAGTAAGTAGCACAATGAATAAAAAAAAAATATTTTAATCAACTTATGTGATTATTTCCGAAATAATAAAGAAAAGTAGTAATAACAATGATAAGTGAAAACGATTTAAAATTGCAAAGAATCGAAAAATATCATAGAATTCTTTTATTTCAAGTACAACAATTTTTTGAAGAGAATTTTTTGAAACCACGATTTATGAAAAGCGTATAAATGAATAGTTTTTTTTAAATATATATATATTTAGTGTCAGTTAAATTAGAATATACATATAAAATTGTTTTAAGGCTACTACTACAAAAAGAAATTATTTAAATACAATTTTTTGAAAAAATGAAAAAAGGATTTCAAAACTCTCCTATTATGAAAACTGATAATATTTTCCTAAATATATCTAGGACATCTATACAAAGCCTGAACTGGGATTTTTGAAATATATAGTTTATGGAATTGTGTGGATTTCTTCACACTTTATTACATCAGAGTAGAGACATTTTAATATTTCACTTGATCGTCACTGTGGAAATAATGCGAATGTTTCATAAATTTCAGTTCTATCTCGGTATAGAAATTCTAGTTATATATAAGCATAATATTATTATTTTGGAAGAATTTACATAAAATTAGAATGTTTTGAAAATATGTTATTCTTTCTTTCCTTCTTGCCAAAAATTTCGTTTAAATAATTTTATCTTGTAACACTATCCCTAAAACAATTTTATACGTATAGTCTAATTTAAGTAACCCAGAATATCAAAAAGTTATTCATTTAAACGCTTTTTCAAAGATCACGGTTTTGTACGTAGTCACTCACCTTCAGTATAAAATATACATAAACACAATATAACGATTTGGATTCGATTAATATTACATGTATATATAATATATTTCTATGGTACTTTGATAACCATTCTTAACAAATAAGATAAATAAACTGAGAACGCTCTAGTATCCAAAAATTATTCATCTCATAACATACCAACATTTTTTGGCAATTTTAAAATGATTTCAATAATTTATAAACTGATTAGAAAGTTTTTCCTATCATTTCTCAAATTTTATTAATATTCACGCAGGAGAAAAATTAGAAAAAATATAAATGCATGGATTTTCCTTTTGCATTTATTTAAGTGAGACTGCAATTTGCAATATATTTTACCAAATACTACAAAACTTTTTATAAAATAATTTTGTTTGTCGCTGGCCTTCTGCACCCAAGGTAGCGGGTTCGACCCCGGCCCAAGTCGATGGATTTTCATGATGCAGAAAATCGACAGCGGCCATGTCGTATTATTATGCGGCATGTAAAAGATCCCTAGAATGTCTGTTTGGCTTGGATGCTCTCGGCAAAATTAAATCCTAGTACTGGTTCGCATCGCCAAGAGCTCAGGTGCCTCCCTCTGTGGAGAAAACTGGGCGTCAAAATTGCTTGCTGTAATTGGTATCGCCTATATATGGTGCAGCGCTAAAAAGTGATTCCAGCTCTGGGGAATGTACTAGGTCTGCAAAAGTTTTAAAAACCAATGTGCAGCCTCATTGAAAAAAAAATAAAATAGTTATAAATTTCATAGCAATACTCAGTGCAAATTGACATGATATTAAACAAATTTCTTATGGTATTAAGATGGCAGAGTAAAACTAACATGGCCTGTAAAATATATACAAAAGTGAGTCGAATGTGAGATAGAATTGATTTAATTATTTCATTTTCAAATAATGGTAAGATTATCGAAATATTTTTACATAACTTACTTATCCTAATCTGATATAGGGATAAGAAAAGCAATCTTAGTACTCCCATTCTTACATTTGATTGAATATCATTTACAATTCAAAAAGTAATAAAAGTTAAACAGAGGATCGCAAACTACAGAGGTCCCAACAAGTGTAATATTTTGACACTTTCAAATAAATTTCATTAATGCATCCTTTTTATATATTTTCCAAAAAGGATCCCTAAGGAACTTCGATACAGGGTCCATTCAGGATTAGCCAGTGAATTTAACTACAATTACTATGTTTGATTCAATTGGAGCTGTTCAAACATAAAGACATTTTCTTTATATATATCGAAACGAAAACGAAAATTCGAACTACAAAATTTTCTAGAGAAAAAAATGTATATAGGCAGCATTTTATTTTTAAATTAATTTAAAAGCATTAAAAGAACTAAGAGTTTAAAAATGATTTATTGTAACTAAAAAAATAAAGTAAAATAATTGGTACATTGGAAAAAAAATATTCAACAACTGATTTGAAATATGTCTTGAAGAAATGTAAATAAAGAACTATAATCTTAAAATCAGAATTTTTTCATTTCTCAGAGTGGAGATTTAGATGAAAAAGCAAAGAGACACCACATGGAAAAAATGGTTCGCGAAGAACTGCAAAGATGGGATTCAGATACATCTCTGAGAGTTCCTAGCTCTAGTTCCAATCCAGTGAGTAAAAAACACTTATTTAATAGCATATTATTGCATTTTATATATATGAGTAAGTAAATCTTTTAATGATATTAATATCTCCATAATAATTGCATACATTAATTTCAATAGTAAATTTGCACGCTGGGAGTTTTAAACGCCAGTTATTCAGTACAATTTCTTTTTTTGCTTTTTTGTACTACTTTTTCAAAACACCGAGTTCTACATAAAATTGACTTCTTTATCACTTCATATTTAAAAGAATTGCAAGGCACAGTTTAAAAAATAAATACTATTTAAATATGAAAAGAATTATACTGTATTAAAAAAAATCAATAATTTGTAATACTTTATGTTTGTCACGTCCCTCCCCCTTCCTTCGAAAAAAGTATATAGTTTATTTTATCCTTCCTTTATTAGTTCGCCTTTGTCTAAAACAACCAAGAAAAATTATTTTTTCTATCCATCATCAGTGCATTTAAATGCGATTTTTTAAACAAATCTTTAAATTACAACAGCTTACAAAAAATAATCATAAACCTTAGTGCTGTTTTTAATGATCAATACGCCAGCTGTTCAACTGAAGAAAAAAAAAGCAATGATTCTCAAACAGTAGAAGGAATACTTGTGGAACACGCGAATACTGTGAACAGCTGAAAAGAGAAAAAACATCTAAATACGCATATACTTTTTAAAGATGAAAATTGCAGCAAGCAAACGTTAAAATAAAAAAAATAAAAAAACTGTGGACACCTATATAATGGCTTTGAAAGAAAAAAAAAAGGATAAGCTTTTTTAAAGAATTTAAACAGAAATGAAATCGATATGTTAAACAAAAATAATTAATATCCAGGTTTTTGAAAGTGGATATATCGTCTGCTAAATAAAATGGCTCTCTCTCTCTCTCTTGAACGATATTCTTAGGAAGAGGGGAATTCATTCATTTTTCTAATTGAATCGAAAAAGAAACGCGTCTGGTTATTTTTGACTATCAATACATTTAATTTGAACTACTCAATTAGACCAAAATTTTGATTAAGCGAATATTGTTTGAAAAGATATAGGGTTAACAAATTTAGTTGCTGCATAATATTTTAAGACAGTGTTTTAAGTATATTCGAAGCTTTTCAGATAAAATTTATTGTATTTTGAGGTCTATTTGAAAAAAATTCTTTAATGTGCATTAATGCGCAGCTGTAAAATACATATTTCAAATCCGGGCGAAAAATTTTCGTTATTTAATATTGCCTGTTATATAAATCTTTTTTTTTAAATTCTGATTTTTCTTAGTTATATTTTTAAATGCTTACAAAAATAAGAACTAAAGTTTTGAATTGATTAAAAAAATTAATACCAATCAATATTAACTTTCTTTAACTTATGAAAAATAATACTATCAATTTTTAAAAATCGAAAAATTTAAATATTGATTCATATGCAAAACAAAATAAGACTCATAACCATGTATTTAATTTACCAATACAGCAGGGAGAAAAAAGAAGGAATGAATGAAAAGTAATGATGAAATATTTTTGTTCATAAAACTTGTTAAATACAGTTTACATCTGAACATTAATGTTTCTTGGAACTAATTTCATTGCAATATGAATTAATTAGATGCATTTTTTCAAAGAAAAATGAGACTAAAAACAACTAATATACCTTGTGTTATTCATTTTTCCTGGTTAATTTTGTTTTCCAATAATTGTAAAATAATCAATTTTCCTTAACAGATTTAGAATTCACACAAGATCAATAATATTTCCATTAAAAATAAAAAATTCTAACACTGAAAAACAAACGATTTTCAAGCGAAATGCAAAATTAATAATCAAAATAGATATCCGATTAATTGTTAGTATCATGCATGTTCGGTTAAGCTTTGTTAAAATTTATAAAGATAAAAGCATTACAGAAAACATAATTTTGATAAATAATGAGAATACACTTGTTAGTAACAAATACGTTTTTGTAAATTAACTAATTTTAGTTAAGTGTAGAACAAAATTAAAAAAAAATTACATTATCTTAAATTTTAGAGTAGCAGTCTTTTCATTTTTCAATATTATCTTCATTTTTGCTAAACTGAATTGCACGATGGTTACATTCGAATGGTATCATGCAATTTAATGTTTTTTTTTTTTAATTTTCACGTTCTAAAACTTACCTGCCACCGCAAAATTAAAGAATTATTAATTATTTTTAAAGTAATGTATCAAACATATCGTTTTTCTCCAAATTAAATGTTCACTTAGATTGCATTTATATTTTTAAATTACTTCTAATTTCATTTCAATTTATATTTTCTTTCTTTTCGATAATTTATACAAAATATAAGTTATTTCATTTCAAAGCTTTAGTGCTATAAATTTTATTCCCACACGCACTGTAAAACTCGCTAAAACTTAATTTAAATCGATTAAACGGTTATTTGTGATAAGAGATTATTTTCTTCTACGTATTCTTTAATCTATGCACGTATGAGTTTTTTTGAAAGAAAAAAAAAATATTGATCTCTTTATGTCTCACTGTTTTATTGGATTTGATATTCATATCCACAATATATTTTCGTTATTTATATTTGTGAAAGAATTTTTTTGGCATTCATTTTAAATATTATTTAAGAAAGAATACATAGAATAAAATTTTATAAAGGAAAAGTATTAAAGGTTATGGGGGAAATATTATGAGAGATAGGATATTAATTACATTTAAGCAAGAAACATAATGAGAAAAATTAAAAAATCTTTTTCATGGTTTTTTTTTTCTTTAAAGAGATATTTTTATAAAATTAATTTTGCCTGAAAAAATAGTTACGAAAAATCATTTTAAACAGCATTATTTTTCAACTACTTCACTACAACTTTGAGTTTCCTCATTTCTGGAAAAAATTTCGCATTTGTCAGAAGTGGGGTTCGAACCCACGCTCTCTTTCGAGAACCAGAGCTTAAATCTGGCGCCTTAGACCGCTCGGCCATTCTGACTACACTCGCTTTTCCTTCAACTTCTATTTACTCGATGTATTGATTGTTATTACGTAAGGTCGTTTGGGAAACGACATGTGAAGTCATTTTTTTGTTTGTTTTTGCAATCTTGATGACATCACTACACAACGTTTTTTTTTTAAAGATTTCACACAATTGTATAAGACAAGCGAAAACCACACACACACTTCATAATTTTCGAGAACTGTTGCTTTATTTAAAGTAAGCGTTTTAGTGATATTCACTGGGAAAAATAATGTATATAATAGAATTTTTTTTTTAAAATTACACATTTTAAAATCTCATAAAATAAAGTGCACGAAAATATATCTAATCTACAATATTGCTTCGTATATCATTATTAAGATATAATAAATACTTTAAATTAACAGAGAAAAAAGTATCTCACTTAAATTACGCAAGAATATAGTTCAACTTTAACTTGTAAGTGGTGAATGTTATTAGTCAAATGACAGTGGATTTTGAGCATAAGCAAAAATATAAGCTTCTGAAACCAAAATAATCCAATAGTTTCATGGCCAAACGATAATCAATTTGAATCTTGCACTAGAATTCCAGTTTTATCAAAAATCATCATAGAGAATTATGTTGGCTGTTGTGCTTAAAGTAGAACGGGGCCTAATAAAGTCGTCACGTAGAGTGGTAAGAATGTTATGAGAGAGGTACCAGTTTAGTGTCTTTCTCGTCACCTCAGCGTGGCTCAACATTGCGAGATACCTCGCCAAGCTTCAGAGCCAGTGTCGGATTAAGCGACATGGAGGCCCCTAGGCAGTCGAATTCTCGGGGCCCTGTAGCCTGTTTTTGGAGAACTAAATGAAAACAGAACACGTTCTTGTGGGCCCCTAAAAAGCGCGGGGCCCATAGGCAATTGCCTACTCGGCCTAATGAGTAATCCAGCACTGTTTAGAGCTACATTAGTTCAAATCAATGCATGTTTTAATTTATATTTTTCATCGTATAAATATGGTGATTGTGAAAATAATTTACTTAAATCTTCTGAATTGAAACAAAGATAATTATATAAATTGAGTTGAATTAATACATAAATTAACTCACTTAATTAAAAATAGGGCATTAACCTAAATATGAAAATAAAGAGAAAATAAATGATACAATAATCCTTTAAATAGTAATTAATAATTGATTAATAAAGACACACTAGCATTTAAATGATCCTATTGAATCCCCAATCACATAATAAAGATGGTATAAAAGATCTAAATTAATATGTTGGTTTATTTGCATTAAAAACACTTCAGAATTGTATGATCTCGTAATTTCCGCCCTGATCAAGTTTGAACGGAACGTGAACTGAAATTTGTCACACATTTGAGATTATATGTCTTTTAACTTCCCCAACACGCCAAATGAAGACTTTGAGACCGAGTTCCATTTCACACGACTGTCTTCAGTAGAATTCCGATTTCAATGCCGTAAAACATGCGGCCTCATACAATTTATTAGATTGCCCAGGGGCGAAGCTAGAGAGGGGGCAGATATGTCCCCTGATGCAATATACGGAGGGGAGGGGGTGGTAGTTTGATGTGAAAAACACAAATGAATTTCAAACAAAAAAATTTTTAATTCTGTTAATTTAAAAAAAAGTAACTGAGTTAATTTTTATCTGCGTCCCCCCCCCCCTTGATTTTTATCTCTTGTTATTCAGTTATATCTTCAAAGTGTCATTGTTACCTTAATTATTTTACTTTTTTTTCCATTTTTTGCCGCGAAATATAGGCTTTTATATTCTAAAACACAAAAACGAACGAAAAAAACATGACAGATCCTCTTACAGTTCATATCAGGAAGAGGTGCGAAAATTTTGTTCCGGGTGCTGAAAACTTAGCTGTTTCCAGGGGCGTCTTCAGACTTCTTGAAGCCCTGGACCTTTAAGCAAAAGTAGACACGGGCCCTACGCAAAAGTAGGCCTGGGCCACTGCACAAATGTGGCCCAATCTGTGATCCTTAAAAGAAGAAAGTGCAGGCCTGTATGTGGAAGACGGTCATCACATGTAGCCAGTTGACATATCGTTCGAAATTCCTAGTTTTTCGGAGAATACAAATAGAACTATCTAATAATCTGGTTAACAGACAACCAAGACCCGAATTTACACGAAAAATCCAAATTTGATATAAACTTTTTATTCTTACCAAGGAAAAAATCCTATATATTCTTAAAATTCTAAAATTTAAGAAAGTCAATTTTTGTCAGAGGTTGGGTTCGAACCCACTCTCTAAATTAGTGCTAAAATCTAACTTCTTTGACCACTTGCTTGAAAAACTAGTTAAAAATACTTTTTTCTACAGTAATGTGAAAAATAAAATGAATTCACTAGTTACTTATAATAGCTATTACATTACGTTGCGTGAAAATTCACAATTTAAAATACAATTTAATTTAAATTATAAATCAATAACTTTTCATATGTACAGTGTATATAAATTACTATATACAGTGTATATACATTTCGCCAGATCTAAAAAATACAAGGGAATAAAACCACAAAATAAATAAAATAAAATCGAAAAGACATCCATTTGTTGTATTTCATATAAAACGAAACGTTTTTATTATTTAAATTTAAACAACTGAAAGATTTTTTTTTTAATACACATTCAGAATTATGATAGTAACATTAAATATGTGCGCCCCCCCCCCCCCCGTTGACAACTTTCAGCATATACCAATACTTCAAGTAGTGCGCATGACGGAAGTGGAAGCAAAGTGATATTGTGAAATTCTTAAGATCAAAAGCCATTCAATTACTCGACAAAAAAGCTGAATCTAAACACAGTCAAATCACTAAAATTTAGTTAAAATTTTGCATGAAAATTTTTTTTTTCATTCGCACATTTAAAACATTATATTGTAAATCCAAACTTGTGGTTTCTTCCAGTTCCAGATATAAAATTACGTTCATGTCGCCATCTGTTGGAGACATTATTGTTAAAAGTTAGTTATATGTTGTAAATGAAATATACCCAATCGAAAAGTAGAACGCGTCTAGTCTATTTTTATCCTTTTAGTACGATTTAAAAGGAAAGGGGGGGGGGGGGGCTCTGTGAAAAGTTTCTTTAAGAGAGAGAAGTAAAATACACATAAATAATTAAGTGACAATCAAATTGTGAACAAAAAAATTTGAAATTTAATGACTGTAATTAAACCCATTTTTGTAATTCTTTGGTTATAGAAATGCGCTGATTCAATAAACGAGTACAATCACTAAAAAGATGCCTAAATAAAAAAAAAAAATTTTTTTTTGACTGAAAAATTTAATCTTTCTCCTTCTTAAAGTTAGGTCAGGGTTTTGTGTTTTTTATACAATAGCAAGTTACTGTAAAATAACATGTTGACTGTCTCAGTACACACAATCAGTACTGTAGTATATACGACGAAATTTTATAGATATATGTTAAAAGAAAATATTTGGGAAAAGGAAAAGTCGATTTGGATGTAAAGCAAAATATTTAATGTATTCTTACTATCAGATAGCATTGGTAAACACAGTAGGTTTATACCAGTAAAAAAAAAAAAGAAAAAAAAGACAACTTATAGTTTATTGATATTAAAAGCACATATTAATATTTTATGCAAATCACAACTTTTCACATTTCCCATTAACATGTAATAATACTAAAACTTAAAAAGGAACGAAATAAATTAAAACAGTAGTCTCTCAAGTTGAGGTATGTGCATCCTTGGGGATGCAAGCAAATTAGAAATGCAAATATATATGAAAAGATATATACTACTATCTCAAAAAACAAACTTTAAAAAAATAATTGTATCATTCAGTAATGAAAACCACATTTTTACACAAATGAGGAAATCAAGGTCAACACAGATACCCACAACAGCTTTGTTATAAGAGATATTCAATTCTAACGAGTGGTGTTTACAATGCAGGAGTTGGGCAGGTTCAACCCCTTCCCCCCATAAACCAACAAATTCTTATTTTTTACTATAGAGATTACCCCTCTGCATCTTTGTCTAGGTGTTTTTAATGTAAACCCCTTCCATAAGAGAGGTCTGTTTGTGCCACTGATTCTAACAATTTTAGCAGAAATGAGCCACATAAGAAAAATTAATTTTAAAGGCCCTTCTAAGAAATAATTTATTACAGATATCTGAAAACAGTTAGGATGATTATATATTTTTTTTCTCAAGAATGAAGGAAGGATGCATGTTCAACACACAAATTGCATCCTCCCATAAATAATAAAAACAGCATATTTAGCCATCTAATTCTCCTTTTTAAGGTTTAAATATTCAACAGAATAATTTTGTGTGGACACACTGGATCTTATTTAATGTCTCTGATAAAAACTTCTCTAATGATTTTTAAAAAAATTCTCCAATATCTTAATTATTAAAAAATATTGAATTTTAAGTATATTCTATATTTTTTAGATGGAATTATTGCATTTATTAGACTTTTGAAAAGGCACTCAATATACAGATGCACAAAAAGATTTCTATATCTTTTCATATCACAATGCTACTTATTCCTTACTGAATACATAATTGCTATTTTTTTTCAAGAAAAACAAGAATTAATATAGAAATACGTCCAGAGTTTTCAGATATAAATGTGGCTCATTTTGTTTTTATTCTATCCTCTTATATAAACATCAAGCTTTTAAATAATGAAATCGATCATAGGTTCTATAAAAAAAATAAGATAACTGTTTGCTTTAGAATATAAAAATAAATTAAAATATAATTAGCATACTTTTAGAAGTTATATATTAAACAAAAACTTTCCTCTTATACCCAATGATTTCAAACTTAAGAAAGGAAATAAAAATAGGTAGATTTAAAAATCAAATTACATTAAGTAGAGCCTTTGAAGGATGTTTCAAGCTTTACAAGACTTTGGAATGAATAGTCGGTGCCATGGTGTGTCATTGCTACTATAGTGCTGGTCATTTGTATGAAGGGCTATGTTGAAGTATTCAAAATAACATTCTCGAGATTTGGGCAGTATTCTGAAGTTTGATCTGGTTTGAAAAGGAATACCTGGTTTTGCCATTTGTGACTCTTTAAAGGCAGATTATGTTACGTCTTCAAAGGAAGACATGTGATACAGAATGATTTCTGTTGGACACAACCAAAATTACTATTCAGCCATTAGTCACCCCTCGTGGAATGGAGTTTTAAGTTGGAGACTAGTGTGAGAACTTTAGCAGTTTCTCACATTCCTTGATCAAAGTTCAAAGGTTGACTTGCCCCAGAATTTGTGTTGGCATTGTCCTGTTCTGAATACTTTCCTATGTAAAACAAAGTGACCGCTGAAAAATAATTAGTTACTTAACAGGAAACCAGTCCTTTAGTGGAGACCACCAAAACCTTTACTAAATTCAATTTACCTTTATTTTTCCCTTAGGAAACACTAGTCATTTTTTGATTCCTGATTTTTCCAGAGTTTTTACTGAATTCGTATAACAAAGTTATTAGTATGATGTGAGAATAATACAAATTATCAGTTACCAGAACATATTTCTTTTGTCTAGTTAACACACAAAATGTTTTTGCTCTTTGTTACCTTTTTTTATTTCATTCATTATTTCAGCAATACTAAAACACTGATTTTAGCTCAGTAAAATAAGTATTTTTCATAAATAAACACTTTTGTAACAGAAAATTAAAATTACTCAAGAGGAAATAAAGTGCCTTGCAGTATCTATTCAGTAATGTTCATTTAACATATCTAGGCTTGCTTTATAAGAGATTAATCACATATTTATATATACATATATATATATATACACACACACACAAACTTCTGCATTTAATGCACATTCATTGTGACTGCTTGAGATAATTTCATTTTGGTGAATTCACATTCACCTGTTGCCAACAAAAATGCATAGCATGAAAAAAGTTTCAGGAATATTAAATTAAAGCATTTTCTTTAAACAGTACAGCTAAACTATTTTTTGTTCAAGGCTTTTTTCTAAAAGTATTTTCCACATTATTTCCTTGTTTCAAGCTATACATTTTTGTTTTACTGAAATTAACACAAGCTTTCTTCAAAATCAACTATGGTATTAACATGTTTGACAATTTTCCAAAAATAAATTTCTTATTTCTTGACAATATAGTGAACTGTGATTTAAATGCAAAGTTCTACTGAATTTTCATTATATTATAGCATAAAAAAAGTTAAATTCCTTTCATTAACCCCTTAACTGCCAATTAAAAGTTACACCTTTAACTGCTGATTCATTCCCAAATATTACCATTTTTCACATGGGCATGCATATGCAGTGCATTGTGGGGAAAAAAAGGCACAAATGAGTAAATTTTTCTTAGAAATAAGTAAATCCTTCACAAACACTTTCAAGGTCATTTTATTGCATTCTAAAGCCTTTCAATTAGTTTACTGATAGCAGGGCAAAGAAAAGAATCGTACTTCAAAAAGACGCATATATATGTCAAGGGCCTTTACCACATCAGTTGAGCAAGACTGATGTATATGCCGGCAGCAGTTAAGGGTTTGACAATATCTGCAGAGAGTTTCATGTATTTTCAACTGCCAAAATACTCTAGATATAATTTTCATAAAGGATTAGATATTATTGCTATATACATATATATAATATATATATACATTTTTCAACTCTCTATAGTCTTGATAATTTGTCTGAAATTTAAAAGTTTTCTAAAATATTTTAATGAAACCTTTGCTAGAGAAAATTTTAGAGATGAATTAGCTAATATTTTAATCTAAAATAAAAAGCTTTGTCAAAAATAGTTAATGCACAAATATTAATAAAGTCTCCAGGGTTCAAATTATTATATGCAACCAATTTTGGCACTTGTTTTATTTTATGAACCATTTCAAAAGCAATTTTTACTGATTAGCAGGTTTAAAAATACAAATAATAATAATATGTAAAAAAAAAAAGTCAATTTTTTAAAAAAAAAAACGTATGTTTAAAATCTTATGCTATAAAATGAAAATCCCTAGAATCTAAATAATCTTCATCTATATATCTTGATTATTAACAAATGAAAAAAATATATCACTGCTTAAAAAGAAATATTTTTTTAATAATAATGCATTAAAATTATCATATTTGACCCTTTTCACAATAAGCATTTTCTTCTGTATAAACATATATCAATTATTTAATTTAATGTTTTACAACAGTCAAATAATAATGGGGGGGGGGGGTCTTGTTATTAAAAACTTTCAGCAAGAAATAAATTTTTTGCTAAAATAATTAATTTTTCAACAGAATTTTTTGTTTTATTACATATATTTATATTCAAATAAAAATATTTCATATTTAAGTTAACATATCATCTTTTTAAGCATACTGAATAAAATATTTTTTGTAATTCAATGAAATTTATTCAACAGAATGAAGCTTTTGTATTTTGTGTATGTACATATGTATAGCTTAGTGTAAGCAAGTGAATAAAAAGATTCATTTTAAATTAACAACTGAAATCGAAATTTTCAGTGATGTTTATAACATTATAAATAATATGTTTTTATTTTCATTTTTTTTCTAGTCTCCAAAGAAGAAAAAATAAATGTCAACATTCTTCACTGAATAATGATACTTAAAAAAGGACTACGAGCACCTACAATATAATTATACACTAGATATTAGTTTGTGTGGTTATAACAGCAAATATAGTAACCTAATGTTTTGTATAGAATATTTATGTATAACACAATTAGTATCACCATTATATAATACAGCTGTTTGTAGAAACAATAAAACATATTTCATTAATGATTAGCATATTACAATGATTTTATCAGTAACTTATTTTGACGTTAAAAAATTGACAAAACAAATCTGGCATACAAATGTAGTTTACTGTTAGATTTGGTTTTATTTTACAAATTTATTTCAAAATAATTAAATATATACATATATATAATTTAATACATTCAACTTAAAATAGTTCAATTCAAAATGATAATCTTTTCAGAAATTCCTCGTGGTTTATAGTTAAGTCATATAAATATATATGCTAACTACTTCAAAATTTATTTTTTAAATAATTAGTATAATTTGTTGGGATGTTTAATAAAACCGAAAATGCTGTAATATAATTTTAAAATGTATAAATAGTAATGCAATAAAAATCAAGCATAAAAGTATACACAGATAAAAAAAGGAAATATAAACATTCACATAAAATCTTTTATATAAACTGTCCTCCGCACAGCATTTGTGTATCCTTCTTTAAAATGAAACCAAATTTCACTATCTCGGGTATCTTTTTTACCTGGAAAAATCATTTTTACATTATAATAACTTCATATAAACATTTATAACTTTTGCACACAATAGATACACAATTACAGCTACTACATATACATTTTTTAATGTACTTTACAAATATTAAAATTATGAAAATACAAGAATATTTGCAAATATGTAGATAAAATTTAACTTTTACTGTATATAAATTTTGAATTAAAATATGATTTTAATACTAAAATAATTATTAAAAGCAATTAAAAAATATCTTTCAAATAAAAAAAATGTTTTAATATGTTTGGGATTAAAAATGTAATTTACTTGATATATTTTCTAATTAAATCAAAATTAAATATCTAATTTGAAAATTTAAGAGTAATAACCATTTTATAGTAAATTACTATATTTTGATAAATGAAACACACACACAGATTATGAACAAATATTAAAAAGTATTAATAACAAACAAAAACAAAATAATATAACAAATTAAAAGGTATCAAAAGTTACAAAGGAAAATAATTCTAGTTAAATTAACTTATCATAATATATAATTTTTACTGATAAGAATGACAAAAAAGAAACATCTGAACAAATTAAAATATTCAAATAAATAAGTATTTACTTTCAGAATCAACATTTGAAGATGGAACAACCTTTCTCCCAAAGAAATCTAAAACAGGCTAAAGAAAGGGGAGATGGAGAATTATTCATTGAACTTTTGAATCAATAAATATTTCAAATTTACAATCACTAGAAAGTAAACTCTTACTTTGTCTGAAATTATCTCCTTTTTCTGAAACACTTTTGGCTCAGGTTGTTTAACAGATAAATTTTTTGATGGCTTTTTTATTGTATGTTCAACAACAGAATCACCTTTTCTCATCTGTTCCACTTCTACCTATAAATGATTAATTAATTAGAATTATATAATTAAAGAATTGTGTTACAATCAAAATTTAAACAAAAGTAAAGAAAAATGTAAATTACCTCTCTGGCAATCATTTGTTTAGCAGAATATGTTAAAACTTTTTTCGGCTTTACATCACTAAATTGAATTAATTCCTCAATATTTCTAAACAAAAAAGGATAATGGTTAGAAATAAAACATTTTCTTTAAAGTAGGAGAGAGTGGTGTAGAGAATGTAACAAAATTAAATGCAATATATACCTATCTTACCACAGGTTAAAGCAGTACCAAATTAATATCTAATTACAATGTAAAGCAATTTAATTTCATTTGCATTATTCAATGCATAATCTACTTTCACAAACCATAACTGTTTCAACTTTTCTTTACTAATTCAGCTTTAAAGGACCAAGGGATTTATTATTTAAAAGAAATTTAGACACTTGCTATTCTATCCAGTATAATCAAACATTAGAAATTTAGATGAGTTATGTGAGGAGGAAATAAGCACAAGGAAAAATAATTTAACAAGTTACTTCATAGTCTGGAAGCCCTTATTTTATGCCATTAATAAATCAAAACAAAAACAATTTTCACAATCATAACATTAATTTTTGTAAATAGTTATTAAATTTTAAAAAAATTAAATTTTACATGTTATTATATTATATCTAACTATATTTTAATCTGTCCCAAGAAGTTAAGTTGATACATCATCAGCATTAACTGCCATGGTCCATGTTTGGGGATTTTGGAATTTTACACTTAGACACATTCCTCATTATAATATATAAATATAATAAAATATAAAATTTTAAAAATATTTTGAAAATAATTATACTGCAATACAACTTGTTGTTGTTGCTTACGCCACCTGTCTGACGTAGTCAGATCGAGGCCCCTGAAATTCATCATGGCAATGGGCTAGAGATACGTCTGTCATTAGCCTAAGCTTTTGAGCCCATGAAGGTGACAGCACGATTTTGCTCACAATAGATGGTGACACCATTCGGATCCACAGATTTAACGAGCATGTTTTCCATTTGTACTCGGTGAGTATTTGGTGGCATCAGGCATCGAACCCAGGCCTTCCAGTCTGGCGTCCGATGCTCTAACCCTAGGCTACCCACGACCCGCAATACACCCTTTCGGACATATACAACTTATCCGTCCAAAGGGGGGAAAGAGAAAAGAAGGGTAGTTATATTTTTATAAATGGTTGTTAAATTTAAATCTCAAAGAACAGAAAAAAAATTTATAAATTTTTTTTTAGATGTGAATATTTTAAATATAATAATAAAGAATATATTCCATAAATTCTTGAAATAATGCACTATTTATATTATCATCCATGAGCAGGCAAATATATAAATTTATATTGTAACTATTATTCTAATTCAACACTACTACTTCAAAAATCACAATCCTCATATATTATTTTATTATATTTGTGTGTTTAAAGTTTACAATTCTGAACTACTTTAAATTATGCCCAGCTCTCTTGGTATCACTTATAACCTCTACTATTATACATATTTCCTAAGCAATTATATTTTTAAAAAAATAAATCTAGATAAAATAACATTTTAGACTTGAACAACAAAAACAAATAACAGTCAATTTTTTAACCATTGCAATAAAAAAGAAATAATTAGTTAACATGCAGGAAAAGTCCAATTGCTACCAAAAGATGAAAAAAATATGCCATCTATTAATACTATTACAAAAACAATTCATTACATAATCATTTAATATAATGCACAAACCAATAAATAAAAAACAAACTATCAAAGAAATAAACAAAAAAATACTAACGGATCTAAAACATAATTGTAAGTTCCTTCTAAAGATCGTTCTTGATGGTAATTAAGGTTAAAAGCTAACATCAATTCAATCACTCGTCGTAACTCATTCTTTTCACGCTCACTGTATAATTGTGAATTGACCTAAGAAGAAAATATTTAAGGTCACATAAATTTCCAGGGTATCATTAATTCAAAAATTATTTCTTTTCAAAGAAACATAAAAATAAATTAAAAAAGAAATTTTGACACATAAATAAAGGTATATACACAAATAATATATTTACACTTACTGGTCTCAAATTTGGTTTAATTACTTCTACTAAAAAGGGAAATACATCAGTTAGAAGAATGACAGGACTTAGAAATGTTTTCAGTGATGATGTAATATCTTTAATTAAGCTTGATAAAGTATTGGAGAGTTGAGATCCTTTCACTTTGTGCTAAAAAAAATAATAAACATTACATTAAAAACATTGTATACACTATTACAAAATTTTATAAACAAAGGAATTCTTCATAAGATTTTTAATTTAAAAAGCTTTAAATGATACACATTGTTCAAAATTGCACAAAAAGTAACAAATACACAGGCTGCCAAAAATTAAGCAAATAATGTCAGTTTTCAATTTTAAGCACATTTTAATTTAAATAGTTTAAAATTACCTCAAAATTTAGATTTCTTTTGGTATCAAAGGGTACATCTATAAAGGCATGGAGAGAAAAAAAAATAAGCTCTGACAGATCAGAAGTGTTATCAAACACATACATTCAAAGTGGTAATGTCATGGCGCGGGTCAGAATTACAATGGGATATTGTTTCATGATGCACCACTTTAAAGAAAGTTTTGTGATAGTTACACAGATATAGTGCTGAAATTCTAGGTCTTTTAGCAAGACTCAACAGAGCAGAGGAGTCCTGTTTCCTTCGAAAGGATAAATGCCCATCCTTATCATTGATAAATATCAGGAAAGTAAGGATATTTCTAGTATAGAACAGTTTACATATTCCCCAGTCAATTCCATTGAAAATCTTTGGGAACACTGTTCATGCATGTTCAAAAACTGCCTATGATGATAGAATGGTCCTTTCTAGCCTCTGCAATGATTGATTACCTCATTAAAAGCATGAATAATTATCATAAAGTTTAAAAGAGGGTTTAAGGGTGTCAATACCCTTATTAATGCACATTTTATTTATTTGTTTTAAGCATCATCTTGTCAATGATTCAAATGTCCCATCATCAAATAATCAACAAAAATTAAATATTTTTCCTATTATTGTATTTAATTCTTTTCTTCAATGCATCTTTCATTTGCTACCTTTATATGCAATTATATGTGAATAAAATTTTTACCTTTCCATATGCATTGATTTTATCAGCATGTGCTTAACTTTTGGAAGTCACTATACATGCTATAATTAATTATGCTACTTTTCAAATGTTTTCTTGAGAATAAAGTATTAAAAAATAAATATATATGAAGATTTATAATTTAGTAAGAAGATAAAATATTTAAATAAAGGAAGAAAATACTTACTTCATAAAATCCAGAAGGATAGGATAGGTGAGGATATGAATCTGAAGCAAAAAGTAAATGGAAAGCAACAGCTGTATATGGAAGATATGGAGTTAAAAAATATAATTGTCGGTAGGCAATCTGTTGTTGTACTATATCTGCAAAGCAAAGCCATTCAGAGCCTAACCATACCTGAAACACAATAAAGAACAGTTAATAAGAATGGTTAACTTACAAGCAAAATAATAAATAAAATGAACAATAAACATTAGTAAATAAAACATTCGATTTTCACACAAGCAACAACAGATTCGATATTCAATATTCAATTTCCTGCTTTTCTTTTTGATAATATACCCAACTTTCTCCCAATTACATAAGAAGCAAACTAATAGCAAAATACACTTTTTTTTAAAAAAAATTCACATAGTTTTATATTAAATGATAAATACTAACATATGAATCTATTTAATCAAATATATAGTAATAATAAAATATATATGACTAATTTTTAGGTTTTTTAGAAATATTTTTGGTGAAAGAAATCTTTTCTATAATTTGTACAGAATCAATTTTTAATTTTAGTAATATACAATACATTTTACACATTTAATGCAAATTAAATATTACCTACCACATCTAAATTCCTGTGCTTAAATTTAACATTCAAATAATTTTCAAAAATTCCAATGTATATTTTGTCATAGTCTCCAAATGCTTGTATTACATTGTATGTGTTCAAAAACCTATAAAAAAGAAATTCTGATAACAATGTAATAATATTTAATATTATATGAAAAAAAGAAGAAAATTATATTTTTAGTTATAATAACCAAAACTTTGAAAAGATATATGAAGGCAACTTACGATTTTTTGACTTTGTAATAAAATACATCTTGCCATACTGCAAAAAGACTTTTTTGCATATCTTTTTGTCCAATCTGCAAACCTTCTAAATCAGATACTTTTAAATCATTCTTTTTTCTATGAAGAAACTAAACATACAAATTTTAAAAGAATTTTTTTTACAGTAAAGCAAAAAATATTCAATATAATTCTAGTGATGATAAATATTATTAAATGTATATATTAGGGGGGGGGGAATTGTATGTTAATTAAATAACTTCTCATGTAGGGATGAAAAATACATAAAGCACAAAGCAGTAACATAATGTATAACACTTTTAATTAAATAAGTTTTAGAGGAAAAACACTTCAAACATAAGTGTAGGAGCTCTTGACAGACCCAAACGTTTAAGTACAGTACACAAACATACATAAAATACAAGAGGTTACACAATTATTGGGGTTCAGTTTTCAAAGGAAAAAAAGTCAAATAAAATTTATTAATGTGGTTTTATACATTTATGATTGAAAAATAACATTAATAAAAATAAAAAAATAATTCCTCTAAAAATATCTAGTTTTGTGAACACAATTAAGAAGTAATTTAAAATTAGTTTTACTTAGTTTTTAATTTTACGTTGTACCAAAAGTTTAGATTTTTAAGCAACTCAAGATTAGGGATGCATATAGAACTAAGCAATGTTCTAAAAAAAACTTAATGCTTCTTTTAAATGCTAGCATTTCAAATGAACACTAAAATATTTAAGATTCTGATTCATGCACTATAATTTTATATTTTTAAAAATTTGCCAAATTTTTATCTTATTGTTTTTTTAAGTGTAAGAATTTTTATTTTATAAAAATAATAAAAAAAACGTTTTTTTTTAAATTAATTTTTATATACACATAGTTATTTTTGATATAAAAAATACTGTGTATTTCATTTTAAAGAAAGCATAAAATAATAAACATTGTTCATCAATCTGTAATTTAATAGAATTATTCAAAATATTTACTTGGAGTGTTGAAAGACATGATCGAATATCATTACAGGTTTTCTCACAAAGTAAATTCAAAGCTGCAGAATCCACATTAAACCCTTCTTGGAAGATACCTGGGCAAAATTAAAATTTAAAAAACAAAGTCAATAGTAAAGAATCAGTGCAGGAAAAAGGTTGAGAATCCTTTTAATTCAAAAAAAAGTTTCTAATATTTTATTACAAAATAAAAAATACTACTAATAATAATAACTGAAAAATAAAACAAAAATATTTTCTAATATATAACAAAATATAAATACTTCATAAAGTCGAGCAGCTAACCGAGAAGTTGCTGTTGTAGGAAAGTTTAATACTAAAGCTAATTGTCTAAGTGGTTTCAGAGCAGGACTATATCTATAAATAAAATACAATAAATAAAAATAAATATACAAAGCATTTTTTTGCTAATAACATTCTTCTAAGTAAAGTTTTGAAAAATAAAGGGAAAAAAATGGGACAATTATAATAAAATAAATCAATTTTGAAAAGAAAACAAAAATGAGCATAAAACTAATGCTGAAGAGTATAAATTAAAAACAAGATAGTTAATATTCTCTACTAACTTCAACTTTAAGTACAGGCAAGTTATCATTAAACATCTTTTAAAGCAGATATTCAAACAAACAACAACAAAAAGAAAAAATATATATTTGGTGACAACAAATAAATAAAATTTTATTGGCATGTGCAATATTAAAAAACATATTGCCAAATCAAAAAATAATACTCAACTTTTTCTTTTTTTATTTAAGTTCTAATGACAATAATAGTGATTGTAATTATATATACTTACAAATTCTGTACATTAAATTTCTAAAAAAATTATAGCTATTTGTTGTTTCTCAATGTTAAAACTTTACATTCTCTCCTTTTTTAAAAAAAAATGGATGCTTTCATCCATTATAAAAAAAAAAGTTAAAATGACGAAATATGTTACAGAAACAAAAAAGACTTACTGATCATTACAGATGCATATAATTGGTCTCGTAAGCAAAGGAATATCACCCTTTTTACGCTTTTGACCTTTAGGTATACCCACAGACTTAATAAATGACAAAAGTACATTAATAGATGCCTGCAAAAAAAAAGTACATTCATTATGCTATTTGATACAACATAAATGTTTATATTTTATTTTTTTTAAGATTTACAACTTTAATATAATAACGAGGCATATTTCAAGGACATATATTTGCTAAAACATATTACATTATAGCACAATATATAAAACTCTGTAATTACAGAAATGTTATAAATCCTGAAAATTTATAAAATACAATAAATGATTTCTTTTTAAAACATAATAGATTAACAAGATAACTTTTTATTAGAATAAATAAGCACCATGAGCTATTGTCAAAGAAATAAGAAAATTACTTTCAATATATCTAGTTAAAGCAGCATTATATAAAAAAAATTCACATTATTTTTCTCCATTTATGAGATAAAATTTTCAAATATTCAGAATCATTTTAAGTATCCTATTCATGAAAATCAATTTAAATTACTATAGCTTTTTATTCAAATAAAAGTACTGATGAAGCTAAAATAATTCAGAGATAAATAACATTTTCAATTTACTGAATGCAAATAAAGCAGAAAAATGAATGGAAATAGACAAACAGCATATCTAGTTATAAAGCAAAATTAATCAAATTTTAAAAGTAAATTTCCTAAATTTATTTTAACTTTTAATAAAAAAAGTAATTGAAAAGTTGTCAATTTACCTCAACATAAATTTCTTTATCTAAAATAATCACATCAAGAACCAAAATTTGAAGGAAATTCTAGTTACATCTCTTTTTTAAAAAAAATATGCATTACTTTTAAAAATCTCAAGAATACTACTTTAAAAAGATAAATAGAAAAACAATTTTTAAAAAACAGTCTCTGATGCCATTTGATATAAAAAATATTCTGTTTATAATACTATATTTCATAAAAATAATTCTTTCTCTCTCACAGTCCTCTTTTCTTTGTAAACTTCAAAACTAAAAAACAAATAATGCCATCTAATAGCAATTTCATCATCGACAAAAAATTATCAATTTTAATTTAAACTATGTACTTTAATTCATTTTTATGCTAAAAATATAATATCATTAGGATAACCTGCATTATTACTCCTATTAAAAGCCAAAACTGAACATAAAAACCTGAATAATAATTGCCTCTTTATTATAAACAACAAAAAGAAAGTTAACAGTAACAAATATACATACAGCTGGAGCTCCATCAATTTCATCAAGAATCAAACAATTTGGTCTCTGATCTTGACTCAGAACAGATTTCATTTGAGTAGATGCCTCTAAACTTGTTCTAAATGCTTCAGGGTTGCGATCATCACTGAAATAAAGTATGGAAAGTAAAATAAAAAGTGATATCTCACGGGGGGGAAAATTCAACAGCACATTAGGACTTTAAAATACCTTGCATTTATTTCCACTACATTATAGCCAGCATGTTTTGCAATTATTGTAGCTAATGTAGTTTTTCCTAAACCAGGTGGACCACATAAAAATGCTACCTGCAATTTAATAAACAACTCTCAAGCATAAATCTGTGTTTAAAAGTTTGAAATAAAACATCAAAACAAAAACAACTACAATACCTTATGATATGGTCTCCCATATTCATCTAAATCCTGCAAAAGACAACAAAAAATTAGTTAGTAAAAGAAACAAAATTCAATACAGTACAACTTCTTAACAAAAAGCCCAGATTCAAAGAGAATCTGGATTTATTGAGGATTAATGCTAATTTGGTTGGAATAATGCTAAGGGACCATATTTTGCTTTTAATGAGTCCTGGTTAAAGCGAAGAATATTTTTGTGATTCATAAAATTTCTACTGACTTCCACCTCTCCAGCTCAGCTAATATTTCTTGGGGAAACTCTATTTCCTATTGTGACAGGGATGAGTGAAAAGTGGCAAGTCGTCAAAGAAAGATTAAAAAGATGATATTTATTAAAAAAAATACTAACGAAATGGCATTTTCTACAATGCAATCCTATGGCAGACTTTTAAGTTCAAGGGTAAATAGTTGATGAATCAATTGACAGCTTTAAAATGTTTTAATGTCTTACACAGACAAAAAGAAACTGCTAATTATTGACAAGTACAAAAATTCTAGGTATTCTAGACATGTAAAATGATCCCTGTTGATTATGACCACAGCAAGAAGGCATGGATGTCTTTGGACATTTTTATGAAAATAACTTCAAAATGGGAGAGGTAACTGAGAAAAGAAAAGCATAAAAGTCTTCTCTTAATTGATAACTGTAAAATGTATTCCAAAATCATTGGACTTACAAATATCAGGATTGAATTTTTACCACCAAATTCTACAAATGTAATTCAACCTATATACCAAGGGATCTTCAGAAGTTTTAAATCAAATTTTCCTAAGCACTTGATTTTGATGCTTCTTGCTAGAAGAGAAAAAAAATAGAAAAAACCTCAAATGCTAAAGTAAATGTATGTGATGTGATATATTTCAGGAGGGGCATATGGGAAAATATTACATCGCCATGCATCACTAATTGCTTCTATAAGACAGGACTGGGCACTTCTCAAGCGGAAGAGGAAGAAAAAAATGGAAATTTTGAAAATTAATACGGAAGAATTTGAAAGTAATGTATCTATAAATGCCAATGTCATCACTTTTGAGATACCTACTCTCAAGGATATTGAACCTGAAATTCAAGCTAAAACAGATAAAAAAAATAATAATGAAATCAAGAGTAATGGCAAATGCGAAGAATTTTAAGCAATGATTTATGAGTACACAGAAAAACTTCAAAATTATTTGAGGCCAGCAATGCAAATAATGGTGTTTTTTGGGCTATGAATCTTCTCCAAAGAACAATAACACAAGAAAGAGACAAAGCAGTTTGAAACAAATTACAGAACTTTTTTTCTAATGTATAGAAATAAAAAGATATATACACACATTATATAGTAAGTATGTATAAATTTTTATAATTTTTTCATGAACCCATTTTTTTATGTACACTCCATTATAGTAAGCATATATTACAGTCTCTATGTGCTTAATAAATATAGTGCATGCTGTGCTCTAAAATAATCTTGAGTTCATGATGTCTTTTTCTTGGCTTAATTCATAATCATAAATAACAAATTTAACTATTCAAATTTGGCTATTAGACTCAAAAAAGTATGAAATACATCAATATCCAAGAAAACAACAGCATGTCAAGTAACACGGAAGGAAAGATTACCCTTAAATCACTTACATCTCATTTTAATTCCGATAGACCATAAGGTTCATGAATGACAGCGGCGCTCCACTCATTTAGACCGTGTGATTCAAAACAATTAACAATGTACATTATAAGTAAATTCAATAATACATTTAAAAAAGATAAAAATTATAATATATGACTTAAAATACATTTTAAGGTATGTTTTTAACATGCTTGAACAAACTCCAACTAATGATAAACGTTTATATTTTTTAATTATTATTTTCTCTTCTTTTACAATTTCATTTATATATAAATAAAGATAAGAGATTTTCATTTCTAATACATATTTTCAAGTTGGGAGAATGGAAATAGAAAATGATTAATATTTTACGTGAAATGTATAATTAAAAATAAGTCATCTAAAATAAAATATTAAAGGAAGTAAATGAATTAGATAAAAACACAAATTGATTTTTCTTACCTCAATCAATTCACCCCAATTCTTAAAAAACTTGGTTGGCTTTTTAGGTTCTATAGGTTTTTTCTTCGTTTTCTTTTCTTTCCCAAATACAACTTTATCCCATAATTTCAGCCATTGCAAAAGAGTTCTATTGATTCCCTACAGAACACATAAATAAATCAAAATCATACAAAAGTTAAATTATATGCATTCCAGTTAAAATTTTAGGAAATGGATATTTCAATTAATATTAAATAAAGAAATTTTTAAAACTAATAATAATGAAAGAATTAATATACTAAAAAAAATCCTTTCACAACTTTTCTAAATAGAAACAAGCCTGTTACATTCCTAAAAGCAACACAGAAAAACTTGTTTTAAAAAATGCTCACAAAAAGTTTTAAGGTCAATGAATGGGATGCATATCCAAGAAAGAGTAATTATATAAAAATACCTCTTCACTCAAAAGATGCATATATGATAGAGGTCGATATTTTTCTACCCACAGTGACTGCTCTGGAATATTTTCTTTGTCTTCTAATATAGCAACATCTTCGTTAGAAATTGTTTCTTGTTCTTTTTGTTGTTCATTCTAGTAAAAATTTTATAAAGTTATTTTATACCATTCAAACAAATACCATAAAAAAATGAAATAATTAATCCAGAAAGTAAAGTCAATTACTTTCTTATAAAACTATGCAGAAATAATTTTAAAATACTTTAAATTATGCATCAATAATAAAGCTATTCTTTCATGCACATATACGTATATTCAAATAGTTATACATACAAATAATGATGAATAGTTCTAATCATTCTGGTCTAATATACAATTTAAAAAAATGTTTTATTCAGTGTTACAGAAAATTTTAAAACAAATTTGTTGTAGGGTACTTAGCCAAAACAAAAATTTTGGTTTGATGCTAAAACATATGAATGTTAAGATGTAATTGGTTTCATATTTATTTATTATTACATTTAAAAAAAACTAAATTAACTGGAAAGAAATGAACAATCATTTTTCAAGTAAAAAATTACTACAAAAAGCAAAATAATTTCATTTCCAATTCTATTAGTCTCATACAGCTTCAAAATGTATTTTTAATGAAACACTTGTTGAATGAAGTATTAAAAAGCAAAATATGTGATATATAATAAATTAAGAATTAAAAATTTTATGAAAACAATTACACAAAGTAATATAATTGTACAAAAAAACAATAAAAATTGATTTCAGAGTAAATAATAAAGTCTGGTACAAACCATTATGAAATACTGTGATTTAAGAATATCGATTGATGTTGGAAGTAAAGAGCTGGTTTTCTGACTAAAACTTTGAATCTGCAATTTAAAAATTATATTAAATATACAATTTTTTTAAAATCCCTTTTTTCACCTTAAAAGTATTATTGAAAATTCATACATTATTGCATTCTTCCCCTTCATCCTTTAAGGTGAAATAAATTCTCTGTCCATCTGACTTTGTAATAGTCAATGATTCTCTAGCATCAAATAAATAAGATCTTGAATGAGATGGTTGTGGATCAGATATTATTTGAATTTCAGCATTATCCCTCTCTAAGTCAACAGAACTACACCTCTTTTTTCCTAGAAATATATATCAAAAACTCAACATAAAACACAAATAAAATTCCATCTGTAATGTTGTACAATTTTAAAACAATTTAGTAAGCACATTTCTCTATACAAAATTTAATATATTTTTTATCACTTATACACATATATACAGTGAAATAAGTTTAACATGAAAACACTTAAGATGAAATACACACACACACAAAAAAATAATACAACAGTCTCGACAAACTATTATATATTTTCATACATTTTTTCCCTCTTAACACAAAAAAATTTTTCTTCTGGAAATGAGCAATATATGGAAAACACCAACCATGCAGGCAAGATTAAAGAAGGATGTGAAGTGAAAGAGAGGTAGTTTCACATGTTTTGTAGAAAGGAGGCTAACTTGCTTTGAAATACCCTCGGAATAGCCTGTGACACAAGCCAATCTTGTTTATTTCAGCTATTTCCCCCCACCCCTACAGACACCACACAAAAACATCTCATCCCTCATCAGTTGGCATTAGAATTAGATGGCGAGTACATCGCAGTGTGAATGAAAATCAGTGAGTTTAGTACTCATTTTTTCCCTCTATTTTAAAAAAAACTTTTTTTTTACGAGGACAATGACAAAGAGCTCAGGGGAACAGCAAATTGCCATTTTGCTTAAAATGAAGATGGAGCTTCTTAAGGCTGGTGTTAAAAAACAAAAGTTGAAAATTTTGTATTGAAATTTCGTTAAGTTCTTGTGAATGTTTTTGTTTCATTGAATTTTATTTAATGCATTCATATATATGTATCTACATACATAAAATGTACTCTAATAAACTTAATTTTGATGAATATATGCTTTTTTTTTTGCAATATTCTTTAACTTGAAAAAATATTTCAGTCCCCTCAGTTTTGTGTTAAATGATTTCCAATGTATAAGATACTTTTTTAGAACTATAGTAATTTTATAGTGATTTTTTAAAATTAGAAATGCCTTTCAAGCTTTTAAAAAAACTTACTTGTGATTTCAACACTTGATTCATCATCTGATAATTCTATAGCTTTCCTCTTATCTCTTTGCGATGTTGAGCTTTCATTACATGTGAAAGTATCACCTGTTTCACTGGCATCAAACAATAGCTTTCTTTTAACAGACTTACTTACTAAATCTGTGGAAAGAATAATAAATATAATTTTAGAATGAAAAAAAAAACACATATATAGGAATTTTAATATTTGTAGAGATTTTCAAGAATTAACATTATGACTGAATGACTTTTATTTACATCACACTCCAAAGCAATGGAAGATTTATTTATTGGTGATGGACCTCATAATTTTGAACCATCAGCAAGTGATGAGAATGACACCTGGCCAACTCCCCACTCTCCTAAATTCCACACCACACCTGCTACAAGACTTAAAGCCATGCCAGATTTAATGCACGAGTTTGTGATCATGACCACTCAACTTCTGCAGCCATGAATTAAAACTTTGAAGTTATAATAATTTTTATAAAAAAGAAAATGAATAATAGAAATCAGTCATTTACAGAATTTTTTAGAAAAAAATGATGGGAACTTTAATAAAACGTGAAAAAATGCTAATTAGTTTCAGAATTTTTTAAATTTATTCAGTTGCTTACAATAAGAATAAATTGTATATATTTCTAAATTTTATGTATTGTATCTTTATTTTTAAAATAAATTTTTTTATGGATAATATTTCAAATAAAATGTTATATTTTCTTATGACCGAAAACCATACATACAAAAGAATAAGTAATGTAGCAATTTTATGAGAATTCATTCAGAAACACAAGGATTTTAATGAAACATTTTTTAGAAATTTTTTATTTCAATAATAGAATCTTGATTTTTTTAAAGGCAGCTATATATAACTATAATCTAAATTTGTAAAAATAAAGATTTGCATAGTCAAAAGAGCTTCATTCATATCAAACTTAAAACAATATTATAAAACAATAGTTTTATTCCACATCTGATTAGTATATACTTTTTTTTTCTATAATTACAACAATTAAAAATGTATGCTTATTTTTAATCAACCTTTATGGACAATTTGTAATAAGTTTCAAGCCACCTGATTTAAGAGCAGCAGAGTTTTAAAAAAAATCATTACATGTTATGCTACATGAACAAAAACTGGACAGAAGGCAGCTTAAAATTTTCAAATTAAAAATTTACTAGAAAAATACTGATGAAAAAACAAGGAAGTTTTTCCATAAATATAGTTCATGCATATTCTTTAAATTTAAAATTTTCCCTCACACACACATCACAAAAAAATTTCTACTTTTTTTTAAGAACCACCTCTTATATACTTTAAATTATAGCTAGATTTTTGGAAGTCAAAACTTAAATGTCTTTTTCACAAGATGAAAAAGCATTTAAAATAAAAGTATTTTCCTATTTTGAACTTTTTTCAAAGTGATGGTCAGCATCACTAATGGAAAGGCTTTTAAATTAACGTCTCTGTTCTCTAAAAGGGTCAATTTTGAAAAATAATAACTCCTCTCAAGTTGGTTTTTCTTACATTATACTTAAGCACATTCACATTAATAACAATGAGAGGCATAAATTCTCTTTGTGACTTAAGAATAGGTTATTTTACTGTAATGTTTTAATGAACAATTAGAATAGTCTGAGAGATCATAAAATGAAAGTAAAACTAAGGAAAGGAAATAAATACATAGCTAACAAAATTACATCATAGAAAAATAAATCCTTTTTTTTTAATATGTTACAAAATCTTTAAATTATGTCAATTTTAAGAGTAAAAAATATAACAATATACTTGCTCAAAGAACTTGCATTAAATTACAATCAATAAAATTATTGAAAAAATATTTTTTAAGAAATAAATATAAAGTGAAATTTTTGATGAATAGTCGTAGAGTGAAAAAAATTACCTATGGAAGAACTACTTTCTTCGGAATTTTCTTTAGATATTTCATCAGATTTTTCCAGAACTTCAGTAATTCTAACAATCTCATCTGGTTGAGAACACGACATATGGTCTGAAAAGAACCAATGATTTTTATTATTCATAACAAATGGAAACTTAATAACACTGAAACAAGGAATAAGACTAAAAAAAGCACTCATAAAAATTTGAAAATATGTATCCTTAGAATTTTCAGACAGATTTTGCATTTTTAAGAATAATAAAAATATCAAGGTAACCATATTGTAATGTTATCACCCACCTTGGCGAACATAAACAATTTGGCATGTAGACCCATGATATCAAACTAGCACCAAATTTAAATGTACTAATTTGATATCATTATGATACAAGCAAAATAGTTGAAAATTTTTGTCGAATGTGATGGTAACTACACAATACGGTTACTTTGCTTTTATCGTTTAGTACTATGATTGCCATAATGCTGATGTATATGAGCTTTATTTTTCATATATTAGTTTATTTTTATTACTTTAAACCTATTAAATTCAAGCCATTATTTTGATTTTTTTAAAAAATGTAACCACTTCTACATTGGACACTGTTATTTTAGGATTTTAAAAAGGGACTATACATTACTTTATTATGATTCCAAATTCATCTTTTTTGATCAATTTTTTTTTCTCAGGGTATGAATTACTCTTTTTAAACTCTTAGTTAAGATTTTTCTATTTTTAAATGTTATGAAATGTGGTAAAAACAAGAAAATTGTTTCCATGAAAAGTAAGAAATTGGATGGTCAAAGCTTTTATTGCTGATTTTATGGCACAAATTTTCACTGCAAGAATAATAAATCTGGGTACTTACGTATTAGTGTCCCTTCAGCCAAAATTGAGCTTCGAGAATCGTTCTTCTTCAAATGAAATACATGAGAATCTTTGTTGTTTTGATATCATGATGCAATTTGCATGGCTCTAATTTTGGTGCGGTGACACTAATACATAAGTACCTAAATCTGTCAGCAATAATTCTTTTTTACTGACAGCAAACTGCGATGACTTCAAACTTTTTTCACATTTTGCAATCATTCATCACTTTTATTACAAAAATGCATAATTCCTTCCTCAGCCTCAATTCTTTTTGAAAAAGCTTTACTGTAAAATTTAGAAATTCCTCATATTCTACTTTCCTTTTTATCCTGGTACCCATACTTTTCAGCATTGTTTGGTTCCAATTCAGAAAATCTTTTAATTTATTCAACATTTTAAAAGCGTGTTACTTTTGAACTTTAAATGATAATTTTAATATTTTGCTTAGTGAAAATATTTCAAAGTTAAAGTGTAAATTAAAATTAAATTACTATATTATTAATAATTTTGATTCTAAATTTCATTTTAAGCTTATTCCAGCAGGAAAAAAATTCAAACTTAAAAATTTTAAAGCTTTATTGACCGTTATCCAGTGGCGTAACGGAGAACATTTGGGCCCCCAAGTGGATTTTACAAAGGGTAGGCACTTGGCACAGTTAGCCCCCCCCCCCCCGCGGTGCAGAGGTATACGTTACGCCACTGCCATTATCAACATTATTAATCCATTGGTTATTTATTAACATTGATAAAAAAATCTTTTCAAATTATTATGAAAAGAAATATTAAGGTAAAAATTAAATGTAATTTATTTTTCAAAATTAAAAGCTATGGGTCATATTTCTAGAATTTAAATTTCACTTGAAACACAACTACATAAACTTTATAATGTGAATATATGTATTTCATTAAAAAAACTGACGGGCTGATTACCTTTTTTATTTGAAACATTTTCATCGATATTCTGGGAGTCGGTACTTATTTCATTTTGATGCAAATTCAGAGGTTTCACTTTCGCCTTCTTCGGTTGGGGAATATAGGTTGAAAACGGATCGAAATCGTCATTTTCTATTGCTGTAATACAATATACAACAATGCACAATATTAGACAACCACAAATAAGGAAAATTTAAGCATATCATCAAAGACATTCAAAACAATTATATACTTCATTTAATTTTTGAAAAAAAAATGCTACAGTACATTTTTAAAATAGATTTTATAGTAAAAAAATAATTAAACTCTACATGCTTATTTCAGAATTTGAGTAACAAATAAAACTAACAATTGGTCGGATCCATATCATTTAAAACATCAAATTCATCTTGATGTTCAAGTTCATATAGCTCTTCTTCTGTCAAATAATCCATTATTCTTCGAATTCAATTATATTATTCCTGCAGAAACTTGAAATATGATAGATAGTTTACAAAATAAGTAATTTTAAGTTTAAAAAAAATTGCAGCGAGACATATACAAATCTGTGAGTTGAAATTACTAACATTAATGTCAAAACAACGTTGAATAAGCTTTTAGTTAGTAAACAAAACAAATTTCCCACCTTTATCCCACAGTTAACGTTAGTAGAGCTTTCTTTTCTCTATAAGAATAAATTTGCTATTCTTTACTCATGTAGAGAAATCACATAACGTATTATAGCTTTAAAATGTTCGTATCATTTGTTTCTAATTATTTACTACACATTGAAGGTTTATCAGGAAATTTTGACTGTACTTTTTTGTTTCATATTAAAATGAAACTGTTACATTAATTCATCTCAACTCGATGTCCTTCTGTGTTTATTTTTTTAGTCGTCTGCTAGACATGCGTCGGTTTTTAAGCGCGATGTTCAGATTTCTCTCACAATGCAAGCAGTTATTACGCTTCTGCCACTTATTCCGACAAAGTAAATTTATGCTAAATGCAGTACCATCCAAAATTACTTTGATAGTTTTTCGTATTTGTTTAACTATATCTATCATATTTCATTTCAATTATGTATCAACTTTCTTCAAAAATTTTCAAATTTATTCCAAAATTGCCAAAAGAATCAATATATTTAAAATTCATTATAATTATCTGTGTTTTTTTCTGCATAATTGTATGCTGTTCCGGTAAGTAACTTTAATTTATTATTTATTATCGTATTTAAAAATCACTTAATTTTTTTCGTAATATTTTGAGTGAACTTTATTTTAAATTCTAATACATACATTTTTAAAAGACCATCACTGCATCAGAATGTTTTCTTCATTTTTTATTTCAAAATGCAGGAAATTTTATTTTATACTTTTGTATTAAGTGAATAAGAGGGATACCATAGCAACTGTTACTAATGAAAAGAACATCAAAGGCAAATTAAAGCAAGCTTAGTATGGTTAAAAATTCTAATTTTTAGAACCTAATATAGGCAATCAGAATGCTTGCTCTGTTTGTCATATTTTGAAAATATTGTAACAATGTGGGATATTTTTTTAATTAAATCAACAGAAATGCCCATGCAAAAATGTTATTTAAATTGACTTGTTCCCTTTTAATTTCATGTTAATAAACTATGTATTTTTCAAATAGGTAATTGTAATTTTGATGGAAAAATTTATGAGGTAAGTTTTTTTTTAAATTTATCATTGCATTTAGGATTAAGAATTCTGATTCTAAATAACATGCAATAAAAATTATGAATATGAAAAACTAAAAATATTTCTTTTATTTGTAGTATTTATACTTTATATATATATATAGTAAAAAAAACAAGAAATTGTTTTAAGAGAAAGCAAAAAATATTGATAATTTTTTTGTTGACAATGATTAAAACATCTTTTTGTGTTTATCATAAAAATACTCATTATAATTTTACTATAATAATATTATAGTAATGATAAATACAATTATTTGCAGTGCTTTATTATTTTTTTTTTGTTAAAAACATGGACATACTAAATCGATGTAAAATTAACCATAAGACTAATGGCTAAACCCTTATACCTAGTAGCAATTCATTTGGTTGAAGATTTTTATGAATATTTTATTTATTAAGCTCTTTGAGCCAGATTACTTAAAAATTGTTGAATGCATTAAGAATATCTATGAATGATTAGCATGTGATCAATTCTTCTTTTGTAATAATTTTATTTCTTTTCTATTTATATTTAACAACATACTTTTTTAATGATAAGCTGAATTTTAGGTTCTAGATAATTTACTTAAAGCTTTTATAGAAAAATCTGTTGTATAAAAATAGATACACTGATTTCAAGCAATATTTGTTGTTGACAAAAACAAATATTCTTCTTGGGAGAAAATGTAATATCTTTGTTTGTAAATGAATGACAGAGACTATTTGTTTCCATATAAGAAAAGAAAATTACATACATGAATTATTTATATAATCTTACTTCATAAAATATAGTTAAATTTTTTTTTAAAAAAAGTTTATTATTTTCATTATTTTTAAAGTAGAGCTGTGTTTTATAGTGTTAAATTGTTTATTTATTTATTTTTTTTTACTAACAAAATATTTTCTGAATGATACATAATATGCACAACTGATGATAGTTTTTATTTGGCCTTTAATAAATAAATGTAAATAAAAATTCTAAAAAAACATCAAATTTTGATTGTTTAAACTGTTACTTTACTTAAGAAATAAAATATATGTAGGTGTGTACTTAAATCATTTTATTTAGTTTAATTTATTTCTGCCTGACAATTTGTTAATTTTTTTAAAAAAAAATCCAAAATAATTTAATTTAGCATAATATTATATTAGTTTTCATTATACACAAAATTATCTCTTTAGCACTTAGCATTTAACAATATTAAGTAAACAATTATAGGACATATTACTAATTTTTTTTTTTTTCCTTATATGTTGCATTAAATTTTGCTTAATCTGTTTTACATTTTATTTATCTTATTCTGAATTTTTCATATAATATATAGTCATAACAAAGGGCACACTTTTAACGACTAATGTAATTATCTCAGCATTACTAATTATTGTTATAAAGGAAAGTAGCATTACTTTTAATAGCTCAAAAAGAACTAAACTATGGTTCGTATACTTTCATTAATTATTTGATACAGTTAATATGCTTCTAAAGCAGACTTTTCTGATTATAAATAATGCCGTTTTTTTCCCCTTGATTTCTCACTTAATTTTTTTAAAAATTTATATTCTGTAAAATGTTATTTAAAAGTTTCTGAATTATGGAAGCTTAAAAATTGAGTCCCTTATTGCTGGTTAGTGTCTCACATATTTAACGGTATGAAATTTCATCATCCACTTTTTTTCATATTCAATATATTATAATTATTTTCCAATTCTAAAAAAATGTTTAAAAAATCGGAAAAATTACATTAGTATAAACATATGAATAACTAAATACAGTGGTAAAAGTTAATATTGGAGCCCAAAATTTTTAGATATTTTAATCGCACCTTGAAAAGTTTGAAATAAAAAATTTCGACCAATTATTCACAAATTACGAAATAAGTTACAAAACATTAAAAAAAAAAAAAAGTACCATTTCCGATTTTGTAGAAGTGAGACGTCATTTTCTAGTTCATAATGTTAAACTATAAATCCATTTCTATCTCACGATGTTCGAAAAAATATGAAATAATATGTATATTACTAAGAGAAATAAATAATTGGTATATTTTAAGAAAAGTATGTTTAATTTTTTTAACCAATCACATTAATTCGAAAAATACCTCTTGACCCGGCGTGTAGAAGGACTGATGGACGTTAAATGTGTCAAGGTTTAAAATCATCACGTGGGCGAGGTGTGGAAGTGTGGAGAGTAGTGTCAGCTCGGTTGTACGTCACTTGACCATGGTGCAAAACTACGAGGTCCGTAACCAATAACCCTCGTGTAACACCAAAGTAGAAAAATAATAGCGTATGTAAACAATTAATCAATTGGAAAATGCCTTATGTTGCTCTAAAATTAAAATAACATAGTAAAATTTTCAAAGTATTAAGAAAAATCTTATTAAAAAGATTCACCGTGCATAGATAGGAAGAAAGTTGGAGCAAATATTGCATTATTTATCTCTCATTATAGCGTTTAATTTTCTTCATCTTACTGTCAAAATGCCTTCACAGTCCTTACCAGTACCCACAGATTCTGTTTGTTTTTATAACTTTGTACATTAATAGTTGTAATTTGACATTTTAAGTTAATTGGTTCTCTTCAAAGAAGTTTCTTTTGAAAATTCTTTTTAACAATTCAAAAGATTGCAATATTCACGTAAAAATTCTAAAATGAGGATAATAACGGGAAAAAACCGTTTGTGTGAATTATATTAAATTCTTTTATTTGTCATACAAGAAATATATTTTCAAACGTAATTAAAATTGCTAAATAAACTTTAAAAAAATTAAGTACTTTGAAAAAGATTTAGGGCGTGCAATATAAAATGTAGCAAAAAAAAAAAAAAAAAATTATTCGAAAATTTAACTAATATAAAGTAGCATAAAAATAATCCAGTAAATATCCATTTTTTTTTATCTTCTTGCATTTTAAGGTTAAAACTAGGATTTAAGTACAATATTGTAAATGGATTAATTAAAAAAATATTTCATCGAAATCCGAGCCTTTCTCTCTTGCTGATTGTACAATCACTTACTTTTTGTGATGTCTCAAAGTTCTTTTATTTTTTGATTGTGTACTAATTGTTACTAACATTTATTTCATGTAATATTTTAAGCATTTGTATATTTTTTAGTTTTTAAGGAATGGCAACAATGAATAGAAAACGAGTTTTAGAACATGGCGGTTTTACGAAACAAATGAACATATTCCGTAATAATAGAATTATTTTTGGCCGTAATGGAGTTACGATTGAATTCGTAAAAGACTTCTTAATGATAGGAAATTTAAAGGAACTCTCGGAACATATTTGTAATGACCTTAACATGCTATAATATTAAAGGTACGCTTGTTTCCCTTTAAAAATAAGCAATTTAACTTATTGCGAAATGCTTTCTAACTAGGACTAATTTTACAATGAACTATAACTCGATTTGATTTATTAAGTGCAATAAAAAATCCTAACGGCCAACCGATTAAATCAGCTTTTGCAAAGAGTTAATTCGTAATTAACAGATTCAGACACATGGATATGCAGTGGATAAGAAAATCCCAAAGTAGATAGTAATAATGTAAAATATGAGGTAATATTGAAGAATATATACAGTGGACCCCAGAAGTGTTCGTACACTTGCAATTTCCTATAAAATTTAATGTTTTCGACTATAATAAAAATTAATATATTGCAATTGTAATTTTTTTAATGATATCTGCAACTTGTTCTTAATAGAATGACATAATTATTTTTTTAAAAATGATATAACTATTTTTAAAAATTAATAATCAAAAAGCTATTGAAAAATTACGCCACGAAAGTCTTCGTACACTTAAAAATCTCAACTTAGCTTTAAGTATTGTATTTCTTTCTTACTTTAGTACTTAGTAGGATATCTTTTAGTGTCCACAATAACTTTTAAAAGTTTTGGTATAAATTTAATCAGTTTTTTTGTAATTTCTGCATCGGTTTTCCTCCATGCTTCTGTTATTATTGTTTTTACTTCCCAATATGTGTTTATATGTCATGTTTTCTTTTTTAAAAAATCAAATTCTCACCAAATATGTTCTACTGGGCTAAATAAACTGATTGAGGAGGTTTTTTCTGAATTTTGAGGCAGTTCTTGAGACACCAGTGGCGTACATTGAGAGAAGTGCGCTTGATGTCATTATCCTGTTAAAAAATGAAGTGGTCTCCAATATCCAAATTTTGGGCGAATAATTTAAAATTCCTGTAAAATATTTAAATAGAGCTCATGATTGACAATGCCATAAAAAAACTAATTACCTAATTTTAAAGTCGATTTACATCCCCACTCAAGAACTTCTCCACCTCCATGCTTCAGCATGGAGGTGGAGGAGTTCTTGTTCCACAGAAATTCATGGGGTTAAATTCCTCATTTTTTTATTTGCAAACTATTATATGCCCATCAGAACCAAAAATATTTAATTTTCCGTCATCCCAAACAATTTGCTGTAAATTTTGAATTTTCTGAAACTTAATCCCAAGAATCAAATTGGATCAATGAACCATGTTCTTGCGTGGAGGTGCAAATCGGCCTCAAAATTAGGTAATTTGGTATTTTTTTATGGTATTGTGAATCATCAGCTCTATTTAAATATTTTAAAGTGAAATTTTAAATTATCCGGTGAAAATTTGGATATAGGAGACTACTTCATTTTTTAACAGGATAATGACACCAAGCGCTCTGCTCTCAATGTACGCCGCTGGTGTCTCTATAACTATCCAAAATTCTGAAAAAACCTCCTCAATTAGTTTATTTAGCCCAGTAGAACATATTTGGTGAGAATTTGATTTTAGAAAAAGAAAACGTGACATATAAACACATAATGGGAAGTAAAAACAATAATAACAGAAGCATGTAGGAAAACTGATGCAGAAATTACAAAAAACTGATTAAATCTATACCAAAATATTTAAAAGTTATTGTGGACACTAAAAGATATCCTACAAAGTACTAAAGTAAGAAAGAAATACAATATTTAATGCTAAGTTGAGATTTTTGTTAGGTGTACGAAGACTTTTGTGGCGCAATTTTTCAATAGCTTTTTGATTAATAATTTTTAAAAATAATAGTTATATCATTTTTAAAAAAATAATTATGTCATTCTCTTAAGAACAAGTTGCAGATATCATAAAAAAATTACAATTACAATATATTAATTTTTATTAGTCGAAAACATTAAATTTTATAGGAAATTGCAAGTGTACGAACACTTTTGGGTCCACTGTAGTTAGAGAGAGAATGGTTGAAATAGAAGAGCAAACTCAAATTTATATTTGAACTATTTTTCGAAAAAGATCTCATCCAATTAATTTAATTTATATTCTCCGTTTAAAACTAAATGGAAATTTTTTTATTGTCAATCTTTGAACTTAAGTGGTAGGATTAAAGATTGGTTGGCTTTTTAAAACCAATTCGAAAGAATACACGAGGATTGCAATCTAGGTAATGAAGATGAATTTCATTTTCTATATATGTCTATGGGAAAAAATAACAGAACTTATGAAATTGTTAACAATTTCCCGCCAAATAATGCGAATTATGATAAGTCTGAAGAGAATTGGTAAGTTTTTGAAATTACTAATAATATTAAATAAGTTTAAAAAATAAACGAAGAAGATAAATAGCAGATTTAGTCAGACATATGTTCTGATGTGGAAAAAGGTTACTTGTATAGTTTTTCCAAATATTCTCGGATTTTTCGCTCTGATTGGTTTGCGATGTTAAGCTTTTGCCAAAATTCTGAAAATTCCGGAACAAAAGTAAAAGGTGACTAATCCGTTTGAGAAATTAAAGTTGTCAAACGAAAACCTGCTAGAACAGGAGTTGTTCAATAAAAACACTTGAAATCTTGTTAAAATTTATTTACGTTTACACGACAACGAGAGAGTTATCAGGCGAAACAAAAGTTATGCGGGGAAAAAAACGACTCTAATTTTACAAATTATGAATTAGTGGAGAAATTAATTATGTAATATCACGTAGATGAGTTTGTCGTGACTGAAAGCCACCCCTTACACTACTAACTCCCTGTCTATCTGAAAATACTACTGGATGTGTAGGTGGACTTAAATGATCAAAAGACATAATTGCAAATCAAATCGATTTATGATTCTAATCAGCACATAAGTTTATACACACGCAATTCAATTAAAAAAACAAATAAGAGTAGAGTACTAAACGGAGAATCACTACTAGCGGAATATTCAGAACGTCAACTGAATCTAGGAAAGCTTAAACGCGCACAAGTACAGCTACGCCACGTACGAATATTCGCAATATCTTAAATAAAATCACTGACCTTATATTTTACATCGGCTGTTCCTTCGTGATGATTTCTGCCTTTTTAATGGCTGGAAGAATGGGAGAAGAATCCACTTTCTGTAATATGGATTTTCCTATATCCAATCCGCTTACCTCCACACGAAACAAGCTATCTATGATTGTCCACAACTTCGTGCTGACGTCTCGATTTTTAATCCATTTAACTTCACTCTTCCTATCACTTCACTTTACATAACTCTCTTAACTCGCGAAACCCGAACTTACATAATATATCTTATTTGCATAAATCACGCCTGGCTCTCGGTGAAGATTGGGTGAAATAAATAAATTATTTTAAGAAAAATAGAGGAGGTTATATATATAGTTAAAGACCGTATAGATCCGTCACAAGTTTATAACGTTTTGGCCGATATTTTATCCACAATTTTGGATTTTATGAGAAAGAAAAATAGTTCAGTGATTTATTGCCCGATACATTTGATGTAAAGCCGACTGGATGGCGTTGTTGGTTTGTCGCTGACCTTCGGCGCTCAAGGTTGCGGATTCGACCCCGGTCCAGTGGCCGCGGTAGCCAAGTGGTCTAGGCATCGGATCGTGGCTAGCATGTCATGAGTTCGATTCCAGTACCACTGAAGACCCACCGTGTAGGGTAGCGATGCACGTTAAATCTGGCGAGAGCTCAAACGTCTCCCGTTGGTGTGGTGTGGTAGTTAGGAGAGGGGGGTGCCAGCTCAGGTGTCGTCCGCGTCACTTGTTCATGGTTCAAAATTACGCGGACCGTCCCCAAAAAAGCCCTCGTGTAGCTGAACAGTGGGACGTTAATATTCACTCACTCGACCCCGGTCCAAGTCGGTGGATTTTCATGATGCAGAAAATCGACAGCGGCCATGTCGTATGATTATACGGCTTGTAAAAGATCCCTAGAGTGTCTGTTTGACTTGGGTGCTCTCGGCAAAATTAAATGCTAGTACGGGTTTGCATCGTCAGAGCTCGGGTGTCTCCCTCTAGGGAGGAAACTGAGCGTCAAAATTACCTGCGGTGATTGATTTCCGTCTATCTGGTGCCGCTCTTAAAAAAGATACCAGCTTCTGAGGAATGTACTAGGTCTTCAATGGTAAAACTCCAATCCTCAGCCCATTAGATATAAAATAAAAACATTTGATGTAAGTGGTACATAACCAAGAATTTCTGATATCTATTTGTTTCATTAAGAGAAGATAGAGTTCAGAATACGTCAATTTCTGAGGTAAATGGAAAGAAATCCTCTTCGCAGGTCCTGCTCATTTGAGAAAAAGCAAAAAAGACTTAACTTATTTACTTGCGCCGTGTACAAAGCTGTATACCATGAGCTGATAAAACTTATTCAGGGCTTATAGATTATGCAGACCGTGAAGCCAAACATGCGAACACAAAAAACACGCAAAATTCTGATTTATACCGGTTACTCTTATTATACATAGGGGACGACGCTACTTTCGAATATCGTCAAAATATGTTAGTAGAAATTAGTTTGAATATAATGTCATTCTCTTTCTGTTACATTGTTAACTTGAATTTTTTCTACAATGATGAAAATCTGAAGTTTGGTGAAAAACGAAAATTACACAATAAGCTTTTTTCAACAGAAAAGCATTTTTACTTCAACAGCTTTGTCTCACTAAAGGATGGAAATGAGCAGGAAGTACCTATGAAGGTGTAACGTTGCTAACACTAAACATACCATAACAGGTCAAAAGACCTGTTTTGAAATGGTAGAAAAAGGTATGCATTAAGTGTTGATATATTTGGCGTTAATGTCAGCTAACTGGTGGTCTTCATGTTATGAATTAGTTCTTGGGGTCTAGGAATCTGTTAAAAGAAGCATTACACTGTTTGGCGAACGAAATTGCTTCTGTGTCTTGATGTCAATGGTAGATAGATTTTAACCTAGAAACAGCTATTGATTGATACAATGACGTGCACGGACTACGTTCACGGGAGAGGTTACATTTTTAAAAAAACGAAAATGTAAGTACCGAAACGTAATCTCATACTAAAAAAAAGGAACGAGTCTTACAGTAGTCGCATATGTGTAACATCTGACACGTTATCGTGGTAAATACGCAATAGTAACTTAAATCCTGAAAAAAATGAATCGGGTTTGATTGGAAATAATTTTCTATCGAATAATTATAACTTTATTAAAATTTTATTTAATTAACCCAAGGAGTAATGCAAAATTTTTTATCAAAAATAATTATTCTTGTTCAATTGGGGGGAAAGCGAAACACACGCACACGATAGAATTATGATAACTAAAATATGACGCAAACACTTGTGATTTTAAAGTATTTAAAAATTTTTGAAAAACAGCGCCAATAACAGTACCATTGTTAGTTGTCAAAACATTTCGATTTGTGTTCATTTCGAGCTTGAGTTCATCATTCAAAAAAACTATGAGCGAACAATCGTAAAGTTGCCTGACTGACAAATAGATTTGGTAAAGCAGTAGTTGGGTAGGCCGTTGATGTTTGTGAGAGAATTGTGTTCGGTGCCGTGCCCGAAAATCTCTGCTGGGTTGAGTTGAATTATGTGCAATTCTTTTCGGCTGTACTATTCCAGTTTTTAATTTTTTCTTCACGTTTCTTTTGCCGAAAATCTCGCATATATTCTGCTCTGGATTTACCCGTCTCTGCAAATCACAAAAATTTAATTAGCTTGGTAAATGTTTAAATATTAGAAATATTAGAGAAAATCAAAATTACCTGTGTAATTAATTAGTTTTTTCAATCACAATTAAAAATATAATAGTGAAAGGGACAGGAATTAACCTCAAAGTATGAAAAAGATATACATTAAAATATTTATTCGAATAATTCCATATTACTTATTCGTACTTTTTTAAGAATAATGAACTTTGTCAGACACTTAACAGTTTATTTAAATATTAATATAGTTTACACATATTAATATAACCTCAAATTTCATACACAACGAGCCCTGAGACTTTAACAATTGAGCGTAAGAATCGCAAGTTTATCCTGTATGAAGTCTAATAATACTTGCTGGTATGTGCGAAGAGGATTTAGAGTCAAGAAAACGAAGCCGAGTTTTTGAATTCGAATATTTTGAAATGCTAAATTTAACAACATAAAAAAGACTGGCCGCTATATGACTACTAGAGTTAGACCCCATGTGGTTATATCTTTACAAGATCCAGCTAAAGGACTTAGCTTCTTCTCTGACCCTAAGGTGAGAAAACAAAACAAAAACAAAGATCCCACGGCTTAGACCGCTCGGGGGGGGGGGGGACCCTCTTGAATGAAGGAGAAAAACAGAACTTCACTGGGAGGGTACGGAAAAGACGCCGCCAAGCGCGCTGATTGGTCAAATCAAACAGCGTTCGCCTCCCCGACTTCCTGTTACGCATTTCCGTCCCTTTTCACGAAATCACTCCAACAAATATCCAGCAACCGAGAGTAAAGATGTTACACATCAAAAATAAAAATCAGTTGATCTGTAGGAGGGATTGAACCCCCAAACTCTAAAACTTATTAGATTAATATAAACTAATGAGTACCGTTTATTTATCGATGCTTCCTTACTGTGGTTGAGAAGAATTTTAGCAAAATGTAGAAAGCCTAAAATAATAATGGAACCAACTTTTTTGTAACGAAAAGTTCATTTAGTTTCCTGGTGGAAAATAAAATATCTCGAGAAAGTTTTGTTTGTAGTATTTTATGGTAAGTTTAATCCCCCCCCCCTTCTCAAGACTGCGTGATGAGACGGTTAGTGGAAGTCTATAATTCACAAATTATTAAAAAGTTGTTACGGAAAACACTAGGTATAATATTTTTAGGGTATGAAGATATCTATGAAGTTTTGTGATGGGAAAGCGACAATCGATTCCTGACATTTGAACCAACTGATTTAAAAGTTAACGCCTTTAGCACTATCTATGTTAATCCAAAATTTTGCGATGGAAAGAGCGCCCGATTTAGACCATTTGGGGGGGGGGGAGATCAACATGACTAAAGTAAAGATATAACAAACAGGGAAGAGTTCAAAAATAGATCTGGAATATTTTTTCAATTTGTTAATTTAAAAAATGCCAAATAAACTCAATCTAAATCAAGGAAATACTTTTGTCTTCGACATTAGAAAAATAATAGAGTAATTCAGCGGTTCTTTAGCTCTAGTCCGTACGGTTCATGGAATCTGTCATGTAACGTTGAGATTTCCCTCTTTTATCGATTCTGAAAGGCCTCGTGGAAAAATTGAAGGATGTGCCATACTAAACTAGATCACTAAATGGTCCCCAATGACAAAATTCTTCTAGAACTTGTATTTTGATCAAGAATATTAAGTCGGAGAGAGATGTTCAAAATCTTGAGGGTCCGCAATGTCACCCTGATACATTAAGGGGGTAGTATCGAAAGTTTAAGAACCACTGGAGTAATTGATAAGGGAAATTAAAAATCTTCCCAAGCAAAGGTATTATTCGAGTAATAAGGTAGTATAATAAGGTGGCTGATGGGGCAAGTTAATTCATTCTTCTCAACGACTATATCCTTTGAAGATTACGAAGACGGATGAAGTATTCAAACCTCAAGAAATACCTAAACCCTCTTGTAGTGGCTTACACACAGGCGGATTAAGCGGTTGGTGGACCTGGAGGCCCTAGTGCCAGTATAAAGTCCAAGCTTGATAGATTTCGGCTATAAATTCTGGGGGCAACAAGAATATCTTCAACCGATATTGCAACCTCGATGATTTCTGCGAATTTGAGTCTATAGCAGCTTTAGTAATCTTTCTCTTCCATTGTCTGTATTTTTGCTATTTGTACAAAATTTTCCAATGCGTTTTGTTGCACAAATTTTATTTCAAACAAACAAATACTATTCAACTCAAAGATTCACTTTTAATTCACAGCCGTATTTAGTTACTCTAGGATACATCTTGCATTGATGGAAAAATTCCCAACACCAAGAAAAAATTATTGTAGACTAATGAAACTTCTGTAATACATTTGTTTAAGTGGCATATTTAATTGATTAAAGTTTTAAGATCACAGGTTTATGTTAGCGCTAGAAGGGCCATTTCAAATGTGATTAAAATTCGGTGTAACTGCCAGAATTTTAAATCCAAGCATCCATAAAATGTGGCGTACAAGTATCGGATATCAGTTTGAGGGATGGAGTTGCATGCCTGTTGCTCCTGGTCTGTCAATACTAGGTTGTTTAATTCTGGTTATTGATCACGCTGTCGTTGCCGTCCAATGATGTCCCATTCGTGCTCTGGAAAAAGATCTATGGATCTAGCAGGCCAAAGTAACTCGTTGATATTCTTTAGAGCATGTTGGGTTGCAACAGGGTATGCGAGAGCACGTTATCCTGTTGGAAAACACCCCTTGATGATGTTTATAAATGGCAATGCAACAGTTTGAATCACCAGATTGATTTACAAGTTTGCAGTCAGGATGTATGAATTAAACTCGAGAGCTCTCCTGCAATGAAAGAAAATTATTTACGCCAGACCATAACTCTAGGTGCAGGCCCAGTATGTCTAGGCCGCAGAAAGGTTGTTTGCAGGCGCTGACCTAACTTTCTTCTAATCAATATACATCCATCACTGCAGTGTCGTAATGTACATCCCCCGCAACTCCCACGTCGCGGGGAAGGGGCAAGGATTCTAAGGGGCCCCATAGGGAGCCTAAGCCAAGTACGGCTTGGAGACAGAAACCTGACTTTGCAGGAGGTCCATAAAATTCTCCGTTACTGCACTGAATCACTGGTACCAAGACAGAAACAGTTTTGATCGGAGAACACATAGCTTCTCCGCTCTCCAATGGGATCTCTAGTGTAACATCACTGAAGTCGCAGATGTCAGCTACTAGGAGCTAATGGTATGAATGTTACAGAGCGTCTGGCTGGAAGCTATTTCTCAAACGCTATTGATTTGTTACAGTTCATTGTGTAAAACACAGGTGCCTAACATTTTCATATTCTGGTGCCGAAAAAATAGTAATTTCTGCTGTAGATGCATAGTTTTCTTAAGGGAGTGCTTTCCCGGAACCACTGCTGCCAAAAATCATGCACAGTGCATATATTTCTACCAAGTCTTTCTGTAACATCGGAGGAAGAAACTATTTTTTTAGTTCTATTATTATACTACCTTGTGCAAACTAAGCGAGCTTTTGACAAAGGCCTTTTCGTCTTTTTTAAAATCATTCTGGACTAACATCAACTCACTACGTGATATCTCAATGATAAATAACACTCACGAACTTTATAGCACGTATTTAAAGTACACTTGATTCGCATGCTCAAAGTGACGTTATTAGCACCATACTTTTCTCCCTATCGCGAAATTTGAATGAAACTCATCTTTCAGATGCATAAATACACCTACCCAATTTTGTTGATATAGCAGAATTCCTTCTTGGTGATGGGATTTTTATTTCCATCAGTGTATATTACTAATGAAGATAAATTAAGACAAAAAAGGAAGTTATGTGATAAAAGATATATCTTGTTCAAAGCAAATTATTTCAATATAGTTGAATTTAGGCCTTAAAAGCTTCATAAAGGCGGTCGAATGAGGAAGAAAAGAACATAATACTGGAGGCAACTTTTTTTTTTTTTGTGGATCGATAAATATCAAACTTTCTTAATGACCATGATGGGGAATTCCATACTATACAAGCAAATCATTGTAAAAAGTTGAGTGTGAATATGTTTAAAGGATTTAGGCTACTAAAATATCCTGAGAATTATGTTCAAAATTTCAGAAATGAATTTGGAAAAATGGAACAAAGAGCGATTGATTTGTTAGGGCTGTCGTTTGAAGAGGAAGCTGGACAAGCTCGCAGGCATCAAAAGAGAGCAATTATTTTCGGTGAAAGTAAAGAATTTTTGAAAGAAGGGGAATTTTCATTGGGAATTCATTTTATGTCATATGCGATAGGGCAAGAGCAGAACTGAGATTTATAAAACTGTTATAGGGTACTTTACTGTATTTTTTGACGAGAGATTAAAACCTGAAATTAAGAAAAAAGCTACACAATAATTAAAAGCAACTTACAAAGACGATACTAAATATTTTAATTTTGAATATATAAATTATAAATGGATTAGTTTTTAAAAAATTTTGTAAAAAAAGATGAAGAATTTACTAGAAATTTATCGAGTTGTAAGAGAAATCCTAATGTAGAGAAATTTTTGAAAAATATATTTAACAATACCGATATATCGAATGCATCAGGTGAGAGATCGAGAGATCTTTTTTCAGTTTTAAAGCGTGTTAAAAATTATTTAAGAAGTACTGGGAAAGAAGATAAATTTAACAACATGGCCATATTATATATAGTACAAGATGTTTTGGACAAAATAGATACGGCAAAAATGATTAATGAATTTGCCAAATAAAAATCAAGAAGTAAAGTTGTATATCAAAATTGTAAGCTCTTTAGTAAGGTTTTTTTAAATACAGTTAAGATTTTTCTGTCACCGTTGAACTTTATTAAAAGCAATACATTTTATTTTGAGAATTTAAGGCCAACGAATTTTTTCACTATTTTAGTTTTTCGACTCTTTGGCCAAGGGCCTCAAATCTTTTACCGCCAGGGGCCTCCAATTATCTTAATCCGCCTCTGTTTACACAAACTACTTTTATGGGGGGAAGGGGGGTAATATGTTTAAAAAAACACGTAGCAAAGTCACCAAGGCGTAATCTGTACACTAAAAATATGTTTGCCTATAGCGGGGAGGGGGGGGGGGGGTTGTACGTTCAAACACCTCACTTGTATACGCCTCTGAAAGGCATAAGGAGCTCTGAAAATATGCAGAACATCACTTTGAAAAGAATGATTTTGTTGTACAAACAAAGTATGGGAAGAACATTGTTAGACCTTAACGTTAAAAGTAATTTGTAAAAAAGTTTTATTTGTTAAAATTTTTATTTCAAACTCTTTTTCAACAACAAAAAAAAAGTCATGTGAGTTACGAGCATTTTATTCATTTAAGGCCTTATCACACACGCATGTCTCGGAACAACCGATTCAAGCAGCTGTGAGGGTGAAGGGTGTCCATAAACAAAATGATATGTTCTGACGTCAGTCGCGCTCTCACATTGAAAAATAACTCGCCGATTTTTCTGCCTCAGAAAACGAACATCCAATATTATTTCTTTTATTCTGCTCGCTCTTTTGTTGACGGTCGTAAACAGAAATGGATCGCCTTTCTGTTTAAAAGATTATACGCTATTAAAATATTAAGCGTCATTTCTAATACGTTTGACGAAGCCGAGAGACTGCCATCTTTACCGTTATCTTGTTTATGATGTAGGGAGCCGAAGAGGAATTGGCTGGAATTTCGAGCAATTCTTTCAGCTCACTTTGGAAAAGTTGTTCGAAGCCGTTGCTATGGCAACTGGACAAAAATTGCTCCAAATAGGTAAACGTGTGATAAGCCCTTTAGTATTTTAAAAATTTACATATCTGTAGCTTTTGTGAAATGGCAACGATGAATCTGAAACAAGTAATAGAACATGATTTATTATCCGGAACAAAAAAATCGCATTCCGTTATAATAAAACTCTTTTTTAGCTATAAATTTGAAGTCGGATTCAGTTAGTAACGAATTTCTAAATGATACGATATTTTGAGAGTTCTTTACATATTGAAATTTTTCGTAGCGAATTTTTCTACTTATAAACGAGTATGGAAAGCATTTTTCATTTTCCTTCAGCCATTATTTTTTACCTCTCAAAATTCTTATTTTATTTCTAAGTTTCCGAAGAATTTTTCAGAGTATTGGAATATATATTTCTGTCTTGATAAACCGTCAAACTTTGGTGCAATGTGGTTATATTTTTTTCTTTCTCTTTTTCTTCAAAAATGTATTATACTTATCTCTTAAACTCGTAGTGAAAACACAAAATCCGAAAAATTACATGATTTTCTGACAAAAAGGAAATGAATGTAAATCTTGGAACAATTTCAAAATTCTGGTTAAAATTTTTAAGGAATTTATGCCTTAAATTTAGAAGATTTTCCTTTTATTTGAGGCTATTATCGTGATTTCTATTCTAGTTAATTCTTTATAGTTACTCATTTTTTTAAAAAAAATTATCCTCAAATAATTTGATCAAACATAACTTAATAATTTTACCGGCATTATTGCTTACAAAACCTATTTTAATATAGAGAAGTTTCATATATTATAAAGAATTTTAAAACAATTGGGTGTGTTTAATGAAAACTGTGTTTGTTATAAATAGTCGACAAAATTGTTTGGCCTAATTAAACCGCAAAAATTTATTGCTACCGTCTAACTCGAAAAAATTTCCAATACTTTAAAATACACTAAAATACGTTTAACGTGAAAATGCTTAAGACAAAATATCGGTTAACACAAAATAATACAATGGTCCCGACAAACTATGTATTTTCGCGAACTTTTTGTTTTTCTTAACGCGAAAAAATTGCTCTTCTTGGAATGAACACAATACGGAAAACACCTGCCACTTAATAAAATGTTTGAGAGAGTTTCTGTATTAATAAACTGTTCTACTGTATCATGGAAGGAATTCGTTGCGGTAATGATGATAGAAAAGACATTTTGGAGTTTGTTCAAAACTTAAAAAATAACATTGAGGCAAATTCCGACGATGAAAAGGAAAGGAATAATGCAGCTCCTGTCTTCACGTTATCCGAAACGAGGAACATCATGAAAAGTATGCGCAGTTATTTAGACCCACATTTGAAAGATGAATTGAATGACTAAATGGACGACATCGAACAGTTTGTTGCAATTTGATGCTAAAAAAGACTGCAAAGAAAAATATTAGATTATATTCCAAAAACTCAATAAATGCTTTAATTTTCAAAAAATTTGAAAATTTTATTAAAATTCATTAAATTTTTGAGAATGTTTTTGTTTCATTGATTTGTATTAAATATATACACATATCTACCTATCTCTCTATATATACATACAGTTGACAAAATGATTATTTGTACACCACTTTTTTCTTCTTTTTTGAGGAAATAAATACCCATATTTTAGTTGCGAATTAATCATGCATTTCTTTAATGCGTCTAATTGCTGTATGCAAATTATTTTTCTTTTTAAGTGTAAAAGTAAATTGTATTCAGGAAAAGTGTAAAAAATCGTTGCAAAAAGAGTTTTTGTTCAGAATTCTTTTGGTGTAAGTATGGCAAAAGTTTTGATTAAACTTTTTAGATTCAACTTAGTTTTTCATATGTGTGTTTTTCTTAGTTTATCAATAATATTTAAATAGCTTCAGATTATATTTAAATAGCTTCAGATTATATTTAAATTTACTGATATCTTGAAAATGGCTCCTAAAACCAAAGAAATTTCTTTAGATATGAGAAAACCTTTTACAGACTCCCCTATTACAGCTCCATAACGAGGGAAAATCTTTCCGGGAAATAGGAAAAATTTTAAAACTGTCATTTACAACCGTTGGTTGCATCGTAAAAAAGTATTTAGAGATCGACAGTGTTGAAAATAAGCCCAGACCTGGTGGTCCGAGTAAATTGACTTCAAGAGATAAACGAATGATTGTAAGGTCAGCAACAAATAAACCAATGACATCAGCTCAAAATATTGCCAATGAACTTCTGTCATCATGTAACGTTTCAGTGTCTGCCCAGACAGTCAGAAATGTACTGCACAGCGCTGTTCTGAAAGCCTGAACTCCCAGAAAGAAACCTTATATTAATGAAGAAAACAGGAAAAGACGTCCAGAGTTTCCCATGAAGTACAAAAATAAGCCCATTGCTTTTTGGAAAAAGGTTATTTTTTCTGATGAGAGCAAGTTTGAGATTTTTACACCACCAAGTATTCGAAAAATTTGGAGAAAAAAATAAAACAGCTCTTGAACCCAAAAATGTACTTCCCGCTTTAAAACACGGAGGGGGAAATGTTATGGTGTGGGGATGTGTAGCTCATAATCGAGCGGGTAACTTAGCATTTATTGACAATAAAATGAATGCTTTAGCTTATATCGATGTGTTGCGACATAATTTGTTAGATAGTGCTAAGAAATTGAGCTTGGAGAACACTTTTATATTCCAACAAGGCAATGACCCGAAGCACACCGCTATAGTTACTAAGACCTGGTTGCTTTAGTTACTAGACCTGGTTGCTCCAAGGCGACTTGAAACACCTCCACAATCTCCAGATCTTAATCCTATAGAAAATTTATGGATGCATTTGGACACTGAAGTTCGGAAAAAAAATGTAACAAGTAAAGAGAACTTAAAAGAAAAACTTCAAGAAGAGAGTTTGGAACTACATTGAGACAGAAATCACAAAGAAATTAATTGAGTGAATGCCAAAGCGTCTTGAAGCAGTTATAAAATCCAATGGACTGTTTACAAAGTATTGAAATTTCATTACATTGTTGCATATGTTTTGTCAATGTTTACTAAGCAAGTGTACAAATAATCTTTTGTGTATAATTTTTTTTTAAAAAAAATCCCTTATTTGAAATAAATGCTTATTTTATTTTTTATTGTGAAAGAATCTTGTTTTTTAAAACAATTTAAATGTATCTCAATAACTTTTAGCTATATTACTTAATTTATTTTTGAAGAACATACAAAATTTTAAGTGTACAAATAAACATTTTGCCAACTGTATAGGTGATATATATGATATATATATATATATATATCTATGTGAATAAAATGTACTCTAATAAACTTAATTCTGTTAATAAACTTAATACGGGTGTTTTTTTTTGCCTTTGCAATATATCCTTTAGCACGAAAAATTATTTCTATCCCCTCAGTTTCGAGTTAAACGATTTTCACTGTAGTGGATAAAAGTTAAATAATAATAAAAGAAACTATATATAATTCCTATGTTATTACTTATCTAATCACAAAATAGGTTTTACAAGTCTAAAGGCAGATATGAATTCCTTTGTGTGACCGTACACTTGCAGTTTTTTTCCCTATATTAATGAGGCTTGGCGTCAGTTCTACTAAATTGAAATCTGATATTCCTGTTTAACTCTTCGGAAGTCGCAAGGCGGTTCAAAAGGTCTTCTCATGTTCGTGGAAAACTGAGCAAAGGGAGGATAAGTCTATTCGAAGAAAAAAAGTTGTCCCTTTTATCATCTTCATAAAAAGATGTACATATTGAATTTCAGTCTGAAGATATTGCTTAATAGGAAGGTTAGTTATAGACCTATCTTTAATTTTTTTCCCCCTTCAAGATCAAAAGGGTGACGAAAGATTTGCAAGAACTATAGTGCATTAAAAGGACATGGCTGCGCTCTGATAATTCAAATACTAGGCCAATTTAAGTGACATAATTGGAGGAATGATATCATGTTTCTGTTGAAATCTGCATGTTGACGTTTTAGTAAACACTCCAACAAGCTAACGGATATCGAACTTCTATATTTAGGAATCATCATTAAGAAGAAAAACATTATGTTTGATTCACCCTACTCATTTCTCATTCATCTTTTTAACTGCTTGGAAATAACAGTCATTAGTTAAGATTCAGCTTTATTTTTAGAATGGGAAATAATTTGATGTATGAGGTTTTTACTTCGTATACTTTTTATTTTATTGATTTCCTGCGGATATTTTAATTTCTTAATAATTATGAAAATGATATATATATTACATTCCAATAATAGATACATATGCTAAGAAATATGTATGCTTTAGAAACTATGTAAATTGAAAGTAATTTGATATTCAATATTTTTATTTAGTGAACTTTTTATATTATTATTTAATTTCTTGAGGATATTTGATGACTTGATTGCAGTTTAAAAGTTTATATATATATATATCAGCTAACGATGAATATTTTTCATTATTACTAACACAAAAAGGAAAAAGATAGTATTAATCATTGTAGAAATTTAATTAATTTTTTTATTTAATTCTTTAAATTAAAGATTTAATTGACATTCTTTGACCATCATAGGATGGCCATGGTAGCTTAATGGTCAAGGTCGCGTATTCGTGGCTGGTGTGTCACGAGTTCAAGCTACTGAAGACCCGCCGTGTAGAGGGGGCCGCTGCACGTTAAATCTATCGTTGCTGAATGTCCTCCCTTTGGTGTGGTGTGGAAGTAAGGGGATGGGGGTGCCTGCAAAGGTTTTGTCCTCTTCACTTGACCATGGTTCGAAATTACTAGGTTCGTCGCCAAAATCCCTCGAGTAGTTGAATAGCGCGACGTTAATATTCACTTACTCACTTAAAAAGATATAGTTTTGCCACAAATTGTAAAGAGAGATTTCAAAGGGATATAAGTACACTTGGGGTGTGTGTGACCTATAAAACCGTTCTACTGGAGTGGTCTAGCGAAGACAGAATAAATGCATCTATCATATATCCTGATGGTCCTCCTTTGCCGCCCGAACAAAAATGGAAAATACCGCCCCTCTCTCCAAAGCAAAAAAATTGTAATTAATATACTCGTATATATATATTTCTAAAAATAGAAAATAATTCGAAATTAAGCACGTAATTACCACTTGTGATTCACTGGCGTAGGTAGTCCTGAGTGGGCTCTGTATCCAAATTCTTTGGGGACTTTTTTGGGGGGGGGGCTTTACATTTTACGATGTTTTGCTTACACATTTTTGGGCCTCTGAACCTTGGGGGGCCTCGTATCATTGATACGGTGCGCCCCTCTGTTTACGTATCACTGATACGGCGCTACGCCTCTGTTATGATTTCAAACGAGTAAAATGTAAGAAAAGAAGTAGCCCATTTCAACAGGCCAATTTTTTCGAAAAAGCGTCTACTTATGATGGGGATCTTAAGCCTTTTTATTTTATCTTAAAGTATTTATACTCAAAACTAAAATAAAACATCTGCGGCTCTCTATCTGCTAAAAATCTTTTTACCCCTTTAGAAAATCGAGCCCAGTACCACTAAAGACTCTCCGTGTAGGGGAGCGATGCACGTTAAATCTGTCGAGAGCTCAAACGTCCCCCCGTTGGTGGTGTGGTAGTTTGGAGAAGTGGTGCCAGCTCTGGTGTCGTCCTCGTTACTTGACCATGGTTCAAAATTACGAGGTCCGTCGCCAAAAGCCCTCGTGTAGCTGAATAGTTCGACGTTAATATTCACTCACTCACTCCTTTAGAAAAACTAGCACCGGACATCGTATGGGGGGAAAGAATGTCCGTTGTGACCACACTCCTGGATGGAGAGAAAGTTACTTGTGAAAGATGTGTAAGCATATCAAATTTTATAATTTAACATATACTCGCGCCTCGAACCCTTCAAGTTTCAGTGTAAGAGAAAACTGACATTAAACATACAGAGTACAAAATAAGGAAATAAGAAACGTTAAAGGAAATACAAAATTCAAACTCAATAATATTTCAGAAAATATATCAAATTTTTTGTTACACAAAAAAAAAATATTTTCCAAATTTGATCCAAATGCCGCCTTTAAAATTTCCCTCCCCGGGTAGGGGTCCAGTTTGTCCGGTCCTAGAGCCGCCCCCTGCTGGTGAATTCGAGGTAGTTAACGCTGTTCCAGCTCAAGTGTCATCCACGTCATTTGATCTAGGCTTAAAATTAAGAGATCCGTCGCCACAATACCCCTTATGTTACTTTGTAGTGCGACGTAAATATAACTCTCTATCTTCACCTGACTGCAGTTTAGATGTATGATGTTAGAGTTTTTGAGATGAATAAACTCTGGTGTGACAATTCATCAAAATGAACGGATAACTCATAATTTATTAAAGAGCATTACTCTACAAATCACTTTTTTGAATTTTTACTTGTTTTTTTTTATACTATAATTTTTTTTTTATTTGAAAACTATTTATAAATTTATCTAGAAAAAACGTAGGAAACATTTGGTTCTTTCCATAATAATTTGAGTGTTTTCTTTCCATTTCGTGTATATATTATTCAATAAAATATAAAAATGAATCTTAAGTGTGTGCTTGAAAAAAATTTTATAAAGCAGTACCAACACGATCTTTTTTTAGAAACTGCACATACATTCAAGAGCCAAAACATTATGACCACCTGTTAATAACGAGTTGACCCACCTTTGGCGCGCAACACAGCTTCAACCCGCTTTGGCATGGATGCCACAAGTCCTTGGTAGATGGCCGGAGACAGATTGTACCAGATGTTTAAGCAACGGTCATGCAAATCCGAGAAATTGTGAATTGGCGGTCTTTGAACTCTGAGCTGCCGTCCCATGACATCCCAAATGTGTTCTATTGGATTGAGATCCGGTGAGTTAGGCGGCCAGGACCTTAACTGGAATTCAGCATCATGTTCCTGGAACCACTCCAACACAATTTTAGCCTTGTGACACGGGGCGTTGTCCTGTTGGAATATTCCATTTCCAGCTGGAAAAACAGAGGTCATGTAAAAGTGCAGCTGGTCCGCAATGATGCTCAGATACCCTGTAGCATTCATGGTCTGCTCTTCCACAACCACGGGTCCCAGAGACACCCAAGAGAACGTCCCCCAAAGCATAGTACCGCCACCACCGGTCTGTATATGACCTACTGTACATTGAGGGAGCAACTGTTCACCTGAAAAACGGCGTATCCTGACACGACCATCGGCGTGATGAATGACAAACCGTGATTCATCTGACCAGGCAACTCTCTCCCACTGATCCATGGACCAGTCGCGATGTTCCCGGGCCCGGCGCAGGTGCAGTTGGCGATGACGCTTGGTCAGCAAAGGCACACGAGTGGGACGTTTGCTGCGTAGCCCCATATCCAACAGTGTCCGCTGAACAGTGTGTTCCGATACTATTCTACTTGGCCTTGCATTGTATTGGGCTGTCAGCTGAGCCACTGTCTGGCTCCGGTTTTGCTTCACCATACGATACAGTCTCCGACGACCTTTTTCTTTGATAGCGTGTGGACGTCCAACACCATGTCGTCTACTGCTGGTTTCACCGTCATTCATCCACTTTGCATAAGTAGTAACAACTGTAGATCACGACCAACCCACGAGTCGTGCAGTTTCGGAAATACTTGTTCCGAGCCTTCGAGCCATTACAATCTGCCCTCTATGAAAGTCGTTTAGATCCGCAGCCTTTCCGATCACACACAGAAGCAAGTAAAAGAATGATTCTTCAGACTCTCCAACAGCAGTTAAATACCACTTCCACCTGATCACGTGCCTTCCATGTCATCCAGGCGAGTTCATTGCAAAATGTAGGGGTGGTCATAATGTTTTGGCTCTTGAGTGTATATTCAATATTTTAATTTCTTTTATGAAAAAAAAATTTCATAGAAAAAGCGTTTTTCAGAACTTAAAGGATTAGTGGTATCCTGGTTAATAACCTGACATCCAACTGGGTGTGTGTACAGAGTTCGAGGAACATCATCGCGTGTAGAATATTAGAAATTACTACATATTAAAATTCATTTCAGTCTCAACAAATTTTCCAAAGCCTGAGGTGGAATTATTTCTTGCATAATGCATCAACTTCGATTATTGTTTTTTGTCATTTTAACGTGGATCAAAATTGCTAGATCTGTAAGTGGCCGCGGTAGCCTAGTGGTTAGGGCTAGGAATTCGTGGCTAACGTGTCTCGGGTTGGAGCTCTGGTACCACTGAAGACTCGCCGTATAAAGCAGTAGTCCCCAACCCACGGTTCTCGGATCAAATAGTACCAGGTCGCACAAAGAACATTACATTGTTTCCATTTTATTTACTGTGGTATATTTCTCTCGGGTTAGCGCGACTTTTTATATGGAAGTCCTTTATATTCCATGTTAAATCACTTAACAATCATTTTTTAGTGTTACTGTATTTTATTCTGTTATTAAATTATTAAATCAAAACAATCTAAATATAAACAATCAATCCCCCCCCCCATCCAGTGGGTCGCGGTAAAATTATCAAATTTTAATTGGTCCGCAGCGATAAAAAGGTTGGGAAGCACTTGTATAGAGGGAGCTGATGCACGTTAAAGTTGTCGAGTTCAAAATTCTCCCCTAGGCGTGGTGTGGTAGTTTGTATTGGGGTGCCAGCCCAGGTTTCATCCTCGTCACTTAACCGAGGTTCAAAATTACGAAATCTTTTGCCAATAGACAAGTGTTGCCTTTCCATACAACGTTAAGAGGTCTCAGGCGTGTTAACTTTTTCTGGAGGGCTGAAAATATAAACAATATTCAAATACATATAACTCTTTGAAATTAAAATTAAATAATTCGAATCTTTTACACATTATTTATAAAAGAATGGGGCTTCAGAAAAGTGTAAAATGTTTAAAATATAATCATAATTTTAAAAATTATAAGCATATGAAAGAAAGAAATATTTTTATAAGAAATATTAATTAAGTTTCTTACTGCACGCATGCTATTTTCAAAAGTATTAGCTTTAATTACTAGCAATAAGTAGATTTATAAAGTTAAATGTATTCTTATTACACCGTAGTAAATTTAAATAAATAGAATAATAAATTATTTTTTTAAAGAAATAAAAAATTATATTTTTAAAAAAAATTTTAAAAATTTCAATATTTTGAAATATAAAAGATATATTATTTTTAATTTACTATGGCTTAAAGAGTATGATGTATTTTATAATTCTATAAAGCTTTATGCATCAAAGGCTACTATTTTAGAAAATAGTGTGCGCGACGCAAAAATTACTTAATATTTGGTACAAAATTATTTCTTATTTGCATATGCTTATAACTTTTAAAACTATGATTATATTTCAAACATTTTGTACTTTTTTGAAACCATAATCCTTTGTAAATAACATGTAAAGTATTCGAATTATTTAATTTAAATTTAAAAAGAAGTATACCTGTTTGAGAAAATTGTTTACATTTTCACCCTTCGAGACAAAATTAACACTCCTGGGACCCTTAATTTTGCTCTCACTCTTACTCCGCTAGGTCAGTAACTCCAACAGTCTATTATATACACTTAAGAGCAATGTTTGTTGAACTCAAAATAAATTTACAAAACTTTAAAATTCCGAAACATTTTAGTGGAACTATTTGTGGATTTGTCATGGATTTTTTTAGGAAAATTCCTTGCCCTTGTTAGGCCCCACTACGTTCACTTTGGAAGGCCGTGTGATTTCTTAAGAAACACGGATGCCTTGTCTTGGTCTGCTGCGAATTGCTCTTACAATATATCTCGGACGTGCGAAGGTCGGGGTCATATTTCCCCTTTTTTTGCTTATTTATTCCTCAATTACTTGCTCTAAAATGTGATATTACGGATAAGTTCTATAGAGAGGGAGAAAGTTGTGTGATTTATGCTTAGACGAGCGCCTGCTGCTCTTGGCGTGGGAAGAACTTCTTATTTATATATCTTTTCATTCTGAATGCGTTGAAATGTTACTGGATAAATATGAGTAGAGACTGGAGTATGTAAGAACGAAGGACATATACATTTTTCTCAAACTGAAATGAAAATGTGCTGGGCCCTTATGCAATACTTATAATTATTGCTGTGATTGATCATAAATAAGTTTTCAAATTCTGACAGATGATTATTTTTCTTTTACATTACACTTAATTTGATATTTTGTTTCATTAAAACTGAATGCCTTAGTAGAAAATCACATTAACTATTGAGGTAGAAAGAGAGTGGAGGGGTGAATAGTAGTAATTAAAAAAATTAAAAAAATCAATATGCATTTAAAAATAAATTTTGTTCCATTTGGAGTTTAGATGTTGAAAAGCTCTTCTTAAAATTCATTCTAGAAAATTTGAAATATTGCTAAATATGATTAAAAAATCATAATGTGTGAACAAATAATGGACCAAATTCATGATGGTCACTTGATAAAGGGAAACATGTGTTCGCCGTTGAATTCAAAACTGATAGCTTGTACGTGTTGTTCTTTTTTGTAAAATTTAGATAAAATTCCAGATTTCATAATCGAGTAAAAATTTTCAAGTATTAGAAAAAGAAATCATCAAAAGGTTTCAAAATAAAAAAAAACTTTATTTTATACATGTATAGCGGTATTATCTATATAAGCCAGTAACAGCCTTTGAATTGAAGTCATAATTCTGGTCCAGTGGTATGTTACGTGCTTACGGAACCAAAGGTACCAGGTTCTGTCTTGCGGATGCGCGCCACTTCATTGGTGACCCTGGCTGAACTAAGAAAAACACAACCTACTGATCTGTAGTGGCGCTATCTGCCCACAAAAAGAGCAACCAAAAAAGATTGTCAGACTCACTTGACGCAGCCAAATATACCCGTCAGACTCACTTGACGGCAGCCAAACAAACCCGTCAGACTCACTTGTCGCAGCCAAACGACGCAATTCCTCCAATAAACAGCAACAACTCATACGCTCGCCATAACAACTATATCGTTCGTTCGCCAATCCGACTGACTGGTAGGGAAGTGTGTAGCGGTATCATATATATAAGCCAGTAACAACCTCCGGTCTGAAGTGATCATTTTAGTCCAATGGTATGTTACGGGCATACGGAACCAAAGGTACTGGGTTCTGTCCTTTGGCTGCGCGCCACTTCTCATGTATTTTTAAATCAAGTATATTTTGCTTATTTTTTATAAGCAGTAATAATTGTTGACAGGTATGCACTTTATAAAATAAAGCTTCTACTTAAAGAAAAAATTGGCAACAACGAAGCGCATGAACCGATTGGCTAGAAACACATGATTGCATTTATTATGTGGCTGTGACGCCACATGAATTTATTAATTGATTGGCTGGAAACACTTGATTGTAGCTATCATGTGATTATAACGTCATATGAATTTAGCTTATTAAAATGTTAACAATTTTATTTTAAATTACTAGCTCAGAATTTTGTAATAAATTAATCTATCAACAATGTCAAAATATGTAAAAGATCAATTCATATTTAAGTTAAGTCACAATTGTGTATGTGACTAGGTTGCTTTTAATTCAGTGAATACGCATTCACAATGACTATGAAAATCACTATAAACAAAGCTATTACTAAGCTGCACCACAGATTGAACTCTGGCAACGTGTGGAAGCAGTATGTGCATGTCAAGCGCGGATGTTATTTCAGTTTTTTTTTTCATCCTTGTATTTTATGTTATTTTGGTATTTAATTTGTTTTTGATACCTCTTGTCCTTTAAGGTGTTGGTTTTTGAGAAGGCCAGTAATGTATAATCAGAGCAGTTTCTTAATACCTAGCTGTTCATCATTGGATCGATAACAATATAGGTGATTTTCCGTATGTAATTTCTTGCAAACGACAAAATGTCATAGGACTTATTTTGTTGCAAATTTTATCTAAAGGACGAACTCTAAAATGCCATCGACCAGCAGTTAATACTGAGTTCACTCATATAAAAACATTACTTTAATGTTACAAGTTCAGTAATTTAGTATTCAGTACGCGTTAGTAATTTTTAATGCAAATTTTATGGGAAAAAAGAAGAAAATATTCGATCAAGCTTATTCTACTTCAATAAATAACAATGTTATCAAAAGAATATTTCAAATAAATTTAATATTGATAATGTATTGTTTAACACTTATGTAATTTAATGATACTTTGATCATTTAATACTTTTATAATTTAACATTAACCTGATAATTTAAGATTCTTATAGTTTAATATTAATTTGATGATTTAATAGTTTTATAATTTAATATTTATTTGATATTTTAATACGTAAGTAGAAAGAATAATATAATTATAAAATAAGTAATAAAAATATTGTAATAAAATTATTACAATAGTATGTAATAAAATTATTACTCTTGTAATAAAATTATTGCAAGAGTATAAATTAATGAATTACTTTTGACATTAATTAATTTAAGGAGTTAATTAATTGTTATCAAAACTATTTAATTAAATAAAAATTTAACACAATTTTTTCCTTAAAAGTAATGGTTGTATTAACCTGTTAATCTGGAACTCATAAATTAGCATTAACACGTGCAGAAATTCTATCTGGCTCTATGAACTTTTTTTTATCATTAAAAAATAACACTGATAAACAGCCGTTGTATCTAATTATTTGCTTACGAGATGAGACGGGAGTTGATTGAAAAAAGGTCTTTCAAAGCTCCGCGCGAAAGTGAAAGTTACATCATTCTGCTAAGGTTTTGCGTAGGATGCCTAAATTTGATACCATTGACATAATCAGAAATCGGACACAGTATCTAATAAGATTATATTACTTGTCACAAAGATTATCATTATGTTGAAAATTGACAACAGAATTAAACATAATAAATATTTGTTCTGCGTGTATCTTTGTAATCCTTCTAATCATCTCTCTCTCTCTCTCTTTTTTTATTTTCAAATTGCATGTCATAATTAATGATTGCATAATTTACGACTACAACAGAAATTTCATTTAGAAAGGACAGAATTCCAATTTTTGTTCGTTACAGTATAACATTCCTGATCTTTGTTTTTTCTCCCCAAAAATCTTTATAAAACATATATCTCTCTTCACTTAAATATGCAATATGCTCACTTAAATCCTTTCCACCCTCTTTACTTCGAAACGGCTGATGCTATATTCATAAAGTGGTAAATTAGCCATGCGCTACTAAATAGTATGCGCCACCTGATGGTAAACTGCGGAGTTAGCATTCCTATCTCGAAAACGGAACGAGATGGGGGAGAGGATTTACAAAGTTGTTTACAAAGCTCATCGATTTTGAGCGAATAGACACCTTATTGACATTAATCAAAGAATAGAACAGTTAATCGCGCATATGTTTGTGTGTGTGTGTGTAATTTCCTACTCTGTGACGTGAGAAAAACGGATCTGAGAAAGAAAGAAAAGAAAAAAACCAGTCAATTATAACGATATACCTTTATT